>JAQMWT010000125.1:0-118909 GCA_029834535.1 Chrysophaeum taylorii
ATAGAAAATTCCATTTAGGGTTAGGACCCCCCCCCCTTAACCTCACACTCACACTAAACAACCCAAAATCGCTGTGTCGAACACCGTGCTGCTCTTTGTGTCGTTAGAGGACAGGACGAAAGGCAGCACTACCACTGCCACCATTCTCTACCAGAGGCACAGTGATTTTTACTGTTCTCTAGGTTTGGACCCAGTCCGGTACTGGTAGAGAAACGTCCTCCGAAAGACATCGATCTCGATCGACGTCTCGGACAAAGACTCAGGATTTCCAGGCAAGAGCAATCTCCTGAAGTTCCTGAAAGTTTTAAGACCGTAGTCAAGTCTCATCGCTTGCTACTGGTGAAAAAGTGTGAAAAGTGTGAAAGGCAACCAACAACGCGCAAAACGCAACCCCAAAACGATGGCGACTCACGACCCACAAGTCCCGAGTCTGGAAGTAGCGACGCAATTCGCTACACAACAAGCTCTCTGGCACCAGCTCAAAGCTAATTTGCAACAGCTCAAAGCTAATTTCTTAGATCAACTCGCCGCCGATAACGCTGCCTTAAAGCCAAAATCGCCGCTGATTACGCCGCTGAGTACGCTGATCTCAGAGCCAAAATCACCGCCGCAATCGAAGCTCAAGACGAGCAACTTGATCAAGACGTGCAACTCGATCAAGACGAGCAATTTGAACAAGCTCCCCAACCAGCTGTTCTTACAGCAACTCCCCTCAAGCAAAAGCAAACTTCTCATAAAGTCGCGACCCAAGACCTGATCATCTCGATGGTCACCCCCCCTCCTACTGTTCAAAACGTTCTCGAACACGAACAGAACCCACCTCCTGCCGACAACTTCACTGGATGTCAAACACCCCACGGCAAAGTCTCAGACCCCACTGCCTTCCCTCCGGACCCAGGCATAGCCAAGGTTACTCCACAACCTGGCACACCCCACATTCACGAGGACACTCCACCTTGTTCGAATATCGCACCAGCAATGTTGAACACTCCACCACCACTCAACAATAATCTCTTCACTCCACCAACCCCACCGGAGCCTCCACCTCCTTCACTGGAGCCTAACTCCCCACTATCGGCGACTCCCACTTCACCATCTATTCAAGTTCCCCAACATCCTCGTCAACCCCCTCGCCGCACCACTCATCCCCTTCCTGACGATCATGCCACCTACGGCCATGACGGCCCCGGCACCGTCATCCCTGACCAAGCCCCCACCGCGGCTCAAGCTCCTGCCGCCCCACCGTCGGATTCTCCTGTCCGATATCCATCATCTTCCGCAAGTCACTCTCCACAGGACTTTCATCTCCATCCACAAGACCATGCCACCTACGGCCACGACGGCCCCGGCACTTCCATTCCTACCCCAGCTCCTTCCGCGGCTCAAGCTACTGCCGCCCAACCATCGGACCCTCCTGACAGACCTTCATCACCTTTCGAAAGTCGCTGTTCCCCCGATTTGCATCTCCACCCGCGTGACTACGCATTCCACGACTACGACCATTCCTCCGTCTCCACCCAAGCAAAAACCCACCTCCTTTCTCAAAGTTCCAATGCACCTCCGTCTGCGCTCCAACGCGAGTTGGCCACCACTCAGGCTGCATTCCGCTCCCAAACCGCTGACTTGGCCGCAACCAAGGCCATGCTCATTCGCAAGGACGACGCTTTGTCCTCCACAGCCGCCAAACTCACCATCACCGACGCCGCCCTGGCTTTCGCCACTGCCCAGCTCGCCATCCAAGCCGACGAACTGGTCTCCACCCGCGCGGAACTCCATCTCACCCACACCCAGTTCAAGGCACTCGAAACTGCCCACGCTGACATCCGCAACTCCCACTTTGAAACCAACGCCGTCCTCCACACCATTCTCACCTCACTAGATGCCACCCACCCCATCAACGATGCTGCATCGCATCTTTCACCTCCTTTCCCCATCCACAACCAACCTTCATCCCCTTCCGAACCAACCTTCAGTGCCTCTCCCCAGACTCTCCCCGAGTATCATCACCACCTCCACGGATGCCCCGGACCTGGTTCTCCTGGTTCACCACCCACTCCGTCTCTCTGTTCTCAACCCCCCGCCATCTCTGGCCCCTCCTCCTCTGCCAAATCACTCTTCGCCTCTCTGGCACCCCCTGAACCCCTTTGCACCCGCTCGCCTTCTCAGCCACCTGGTTCATCCCAACTCGACCACATCCCCGCGTCCGAGTTGCGAGGGCGTACATCCAACACCGGCGACCGTACCACTACCACCAGCGACGATCACCACGTGCAAAGTCCCACCAAGAAACAAGATCACCAACATCAAGAGTCGACAAGTTCCGAACTATCAAAAGACAGCTCTTTGCCTGATGCTCATGCTCACCATCATGCTGCCAAAACATGCGCAAGGGCTCCTCCTCTCTTCGGGCACAACGGCCCGCGAAGCAATCTTGTCGAAGAAACACCGAGCCATCTCGTTCCCACTTTCGACAAGTCAAAGAACAAGACACCTCGAGATGTTCCCGAGTATTATGCCTACATCGACTATGGCAACCACACCCAAGAACCTAAGGCTCCGCCGTATTCTATGCCCCAGGCACAAGAGCCGCAGGCCACTGACAACATCCCCTCGGATTCAGCCCCGTGGTATGATGCATACAGCGAAGAAGCAAGACCCACTTCACTAGTCTCGAAGATGGTCTCCTAGACCATTCCAGATCAGCCGCCTGATCCAAGCACCATAACCAATGCACCAGCAATGCCGTATCCGCAAGGACAAGACACGCTGTCAACGGTCCCACGGTCAACATACTCGCAGGCATTCACCGCACCTGCAGGTATCAGCTCAGATTCACCAGGCTCTCCCGCCTTGTTCGATATCTCTCGATCAGCAGCTCCCGATCACTTTGAAGCTGGTTCCGCCTCGCCGCCTCCTCTCCCCGAAGACAGGCGCGCACTGCCGCTCACCGGCGCTCGCTGCTGCACCCACCATCCATCTTCTCGGCCGGATGCACTGGATGACACTGCTCAGCAGGTTGCGTGGACCCATCTGCGATCACCATTTCACGATTATGATGTCTTCGCACGAGCACCAGCCGCAGCACATGATCACCCGCTCCACAACCTTCAGTCAGAGGACGCAATCCTTTCGGCTGCCGATCCTTATGTCTCACCGCGACCAAGCTTCTGGAAAGCTTTCCCCATGGCTGCAGCAATAGACAAAGATTTCGAGAGTTCTGAACGACCCGATCAGCCGCAAACTATGCACGATTCCATTGCGACCACTTCGGTCCTTTATGTCCCCTTGCATAGCTCTCTTCTGGACGCCACACGCTTGCGCTGCCTCTGGAAAATCGACGTTGCGCTCACAGGAAACATTCTCCGCGCACTATGCACAGACTCGCTTAAACTGAACCACTTCTGTAAGCATTTTCGCATCACTGGAATGTACGACAGACGTCCCACGCCAGCTGACGGCTCCAACACAAACATGCACCCAAGTCACCTACGTTGCCTCCCTCAAAAGCGTCTTATCGCTCAGCACGTCACTCCTCATTTGAGGACGCATGTCACATGCTCGCACCTTCGAATGCTCTACACGCCTAAGGGCAACCCTGGTCACTACGGCACTCACTGCTCTGGTCGCAGAATCTCCGCTATTGAGGATGCACCCAGCAGGACTGACCCTTACATCGCCCTTGGTTCTACTGCACTCTCCTTCGGCGACCCCTCTTTTCGAATTCCCGCACTGGACCCCAAGCATTCCAGGCCGTATACTCTCCACCACGGTATCTCAACTCACGCGCCATCCACCCTACCTTGCAGACAGGTCAGCCGCGAGCCACACCCCTTTTTGCACTGACTTCGGATCACCCGCATCACGCGCTTTTGCTCTTGGAGCATGACACGCTTTCCGATGCTCTCCGCGTCACCGCCTCTAACACCACGACATTCGTCATTTCCACCGACACTCCGCGCCGCAACGTATCTCACGACCTTCAGATCACCAACATAGGTCGCTCGCGCCCGCACCACGTCGCGCACGCCTTACGAGGGCGTATTTCAATTGGTGACCTCACAGGTCTATCGATGCATTTTCCGACGTCCGACTTTGAACTTACGAGTCACTTTAAGGCAATCCCCAATGCCAAGACGTCTGAAGCTGCGCAATCATGTCTCTGGAACTCCAAAGCCACAGAAACTGCCAGACAAGAGAGCACTCGGCTCTCAACAGCTGCTAAACAGCTACATGTAGTCTCGCACATAGCAACGAGTACTATCTCGCAGTCTCTATTGGACGACAAGACGAAAGATAAGACCACAACGGCCAGCTACACCAGCCAGCTCATTGATGTAGCAGATGAGACAACGCAAACCAACTGCACAGCACGGTTCCAGACTATGCAGACGATGCTCAGGTCCAACGCTCAATTACTCGACCACGCACACGTTCTGTCACCTGACCTTGCCCTGCTACTGGCTCCTGTCTCATTCATAGCTGATGCACGCCATCCGATGGACCAGTCCTTCAGATATGTCCCGCTCGCAGAAGCACCACCAAAGGACACAAAGGTACATCATGAAGACACAGGTAAGCGCACCACGATCACGCGCACAAGCTCATTGCGCCTATCCGATCACGACGAGACGAAGCTACAGCTTTGCTTGTTCCCTTCGCCTCTGGAAGACAAGGGCCACCTTTCAACCTCCCCAGGCACCTGACCCTTCCCTGTCGCTGCACTCCGTATTAGCACAGACGATCTCGCCTCCCTGCATGACTGCAGATCAGGCACAAGCCAATGTCAGCACTCTGCAGAGTTATGCGCACCCGCTGGAATCTTACCAGCACGGCTACCTCAGCCAGTCAAGTCACTGCACCACCTCGGTCTCCCCTGACACCAGGTCGACGTATCGCTCATTCGCGACCACCTCAAGTCATCTAATGGACGACTATGATCTCGAGCATGAACTCATTGCAACGCTTGAGTCATACCCAAGAAGGAATCCTACTTTGGAGTCACCTCAACCACTCCCACAGGAACTTTGGCCACAAGACGCCACCCATGTGCTCGTGGTTTATCCATTGGTTTCCTCCAAAGCTTTTGACTGCAGCAGAGACACAATGCACCTTCCCATAGAGACACAATGCACCCTTCCCATGCGACTATAACCGCATTCTCGTTTGGGACACAAGCATTTACTTCATGTCATTTGTTTACGCCCATAGTACCGCGACACACGGCAACCAAGATAGTTCCACCCTCATCTCTGAGCGCTATCCCCGACATGCTGCTCCCGGCACTACTAGCCAGTCCCACCACGTCTGATTCAGCTCCCATCGCTTTGTATGACGTCATATGTCATATTCCGATTAAAGCCCAGACACCGCACAGGCTCCTATGCACTCGCGACGGCACGCTCACCGCCCCTCTCGGTTTAGACTACGGACATTGCGCCATACCCATGGTACACTCACAGTCAACTGATACGCACGCTCGCTTGTCGCACAGTACGATGCCCGAACACCTTTTGATTCAAGATACGCAGAACACTGTCGTCTCAGCCACCGCTGAAGCGCCTCCTCCGACCGCCGCCCGGCTCTGCAATCGTTTCGCAATCATGGTCTCTCCGTCTCACCGGCAATTCGAAGATTTCACCCACTTCGAATTCCGAGGGCGTATTAGTTTTCCACCGACGACAAGATTCGTTTCGATTCGTATCAGTCATGCCTCCTATGGCTACTCTGGCTACATCGGAACTCAATTCAAGGCACGTACGAAAGTCCCTCTTTCTAAGGACCTCTGTCACACGCCAAGACCTGATGAGCATTCGTCGTTCCTCCCCGCTTCAACGCGACTCCCGACGACCAAATCCCCGACGATTTGTGATGACAATAAGTTCCGTCATAAATGCAATTCAGAGCCTCCCACGCTCTTCCGTCAGTCTCTTGCAGGTCACACCTATCAAGATTTAGCATTCCACCCTCGCTCGATTTTATCCTGCATGCTGCCATTTGCAAACGAAGTTCTGAAAGCCACACGTCGCAGTTATCGCTAGTCTCGCGCAATAAATGCCCGCCACCAAATGATAGCCGCACGCAGAGTCCTTTGCTCACCTCTTTTCACGTCCCTCCCAGCACCATGCTTGACGTTGAAGCTCTGCACCACTATGGTTCGGTTACAACACAACTTCACGCGAAATCCTCGTCCAGTTCTGACCATATCTCGCATCTGTCGACATTGCTATCAGGATCATGCTTCGGACACAGCTCAGACTGCACTAGCGTATTACGCTCTTATGACGCACCCGGTTCGCTCCTCTCCGTTCACACTGCAGGTTCCATCTTGCAGAACTCTGAGCCCAACAGCCGCCATTGCGATTCGCACCCAGTCGACGCTTTCCGTAGCACCCACGAGGATAACCCCCAATCTCCACAGGTTGGACACGCGCTCTGCTCTCAGCATTCCACCGAATCTCACTGCCGCACACCTCTAGCCCCACGCAGTTGTGTTACGAATCAAGGGAAGTTAACTGCCATGCCCATCTACTTCTTCATTCCCACACACTCGCTGCTAGTCACAGTATCGCATGACTCACTATCGGACAGTTCGCGCATTATGGACAGGACCTCACATCATGTTCATTCTTCGGACATCCCCCGCCCACAGATTAATCCTCTCTTGAAACATACGCACCCTACACGTTGTATACTGTACAGCTCTCGCATATCGACACCACCCTTCTGTCGAATGTCTCACCTTTCTGTCACTGCACGATTCACCAGGGATGCACCACGCTCTCTCGCGTTTGTACATCAAAGGAAGTTTGATTCTGGTGAAAACGACTCCGGACATGAAGTGAATACTGGATCCGTCGATCGTCACAGTTCAGGATTACTTTATCGAATAGAACACGAAAGATGCGACTTTGACCATACCTTCGAAGTCAACTCTCCCCCTGGCACGGACAATATCCTCAAGCAGTCCATCTCCTCCAGGTATTTTCTTCTGTTGCCCGACTCTTCTGCATTTTCTGCACAGGGCACCGACTCTTCAGCACAGGACACACGCCTGTATCCACCATCATACGCGATACACTCGCAAACCTCAGTCTCCGCCCAATCATCTTTCGATGATAGCCACTGGCGACTTACACGAGACTACAACCCCAAATCTACAGCAAATTTATAGTTTTCAAATTTATGGCCAACCCCAGACAGCTTTATCTCGATATCCTCATCGCACTACGATTATCCGCATATTACTTTACACGCTCATAGCCTAACTTCAGCTGTCCCACGCAACACTCAGGACGACAGCTTCGACACGCATGTGACAGGCAATTCTGGTTCTCTCATCTTCCTGGAACAGCTCCGCCTTACTCGCTCTCATTACAACGATTACCTTACCATGTCGAAACCGATTTGGTTAAATGGTCATATCTCTTCATGGGATAACGCTGGCGCTCCGTCACATCGTCAAACCTTTATTAGCCCAACATTAGTCACGATAGACTCTCATCCCTACGGCCACTCTCACTATTCGCCTTTCGATCAACCATTGGTCTGCTGCACAATTCCCGACTACCTGACCCATGATCCCTCCTGTTGTTATTCGTTAGACCACCCGTTCTACTCCGATGATCCCCCAGCCACTTAGGATTTATCCACCGGCACGCACCGTCCCCTATCTCATTAGCCACTGAACAAGATGATGATCTGATCTCTCGAACAGAATTCGCCATACTTCACCATTAGCCTACCTAGCATTTTCCTCCACGTATCCTCTTAGCATCTTCCTCCACTTTTCTTCTTCCTTACGATCGATGCTTTTTCTTTTCTTTGATCATCCACCTCTTCTTGCAATATCCTTTTCCTTTTGCTTCCCCTCTCAACCTATTCTTCGTCCAACTTCGCGCTCTTTCTCCTTTCTCACTCACACTCACCTGCGCTCACCCTCTCCTCTATCTCTCTCATGCACTTCGCACACTTTCCTTCAACGCCTCCTCACAACTCAACGTCTATTTGTCTCTGGCCAGACATTTGTTTTGTTTGTCCCAGATTTCGCTCATCACCGAGTTCAATCTGCGAGGGCGTGGAGATAGAAAATCCCATTTAGGGTTTGGACACCCCCCCCCCCCTACACCTCACACTCACACTAAACAACCCAAAATCGCTGTGTCGAACACCGTGCTGCTCTTCGTGTCGTTAGAGGACAGGACGAAAGGCAACACTACCACTGCCGCCATTCTCTACCAGAGGCATAGTGATTTTTACTGTTCTCTACTCGCATAAAAAGTTTTCACATTCACCTCGGCGGGCTTCGCCCCCCGGATCCCCCACTTCGAACCCCCCGTGACAAATGACCTCCGTGTCTACTTGAACAAAGGCTTAACTAACTAACTAACTAACTAACTTTTTAACTTCGGACCTCTCCCGGGCATGGGAGCCAGGCTGGGCCGGCAGGATGGGCCGGCAGGACCCGGTCCAGGATCACAGAGCAAAATCACACAGTTGGGGGTAGAGGCGAGGGATGAAAAGGCGTTGATGGCGGACCGCCACTACGCGCGGTCTTGTGCGAGGTCGTGCCACGAGTCGAAGGGGATGTCGCATTTCCGGAGTGCCTTGGCGAGCGTCCTCCCGTACGTCATCTGCGGAGCCCCCGGTGGGCGCTTGGAGCGGACCCAAGACGAGAGCATCTTGCGAGGGAGTCGGGAGAAGGGCATGCGGGCGACGTGACCGGGCCAGCGGAGCTGGCGGCGCGTGACGTAGACGTCGATAGACTCGAGGCCGAGGCGCCGCAGCAGGATCTCCGTTGAGATGTGGTGGAGCCAGGTGTGCTTCCGGGTCACACGACACATGACGCAGGCGCACTGCGCGTGGAAACACCGCAGCCGGCGGAACAGGACGTCGGTGAGGCACCACGATTCCGCACCGTGAAGGAGGATGGCCAGGACGAGCGAGACATAGACGAGGCGCTTGGCGCGAGCAGAGACGGACTTCGAGGCGAAGATGCCCTCAAGGCACCGAAGGCCTGAGACGCCTTCTTGATCCGCGCGTCGACGTCTGAGTCGTCGCGGCAGTCGCGCGAGAGGACCGAGCCGAGGTACTTAAACTGGTCGACGACCGGTATGAAGCGGCCGCGCCCGAGCTCGGTCCGAGAGGTCCGAACCGCCAAATAATCAAGATTTTAGCTCCCGGAAAGCCGGGTACTTATGCCTCGATTCCTTACGAATTCCTGCACTGGCCTTACCCTCAACACAAAGCACCAAAAACCAATACACAATAGCACTGTAGTACTAGCAGTAGACCTTTAGAAAGTCTCTTAGAAGTCCACTATTAAAAACCCTTGTTCGAACCTTGACAATAAACAGAAAACAAGACTTGGTCTGGTTATCAGAGGGCCGCCAGAAGGGCCCTGCGGCAAATAAACTCCTAAACTATGACCCGACCCTTTAACGGCGGGTGGCATGACGTCAAATCCTTGGCCAGATTGACGTGACGAATTGTTTGTGCACACGTCTGCCGTTTGAACCTTGAGTGAAGTGTCACAACAGAATTTTTAGCATACATCCTTTCGCCGCATCCCTCTGCCTGGAACGTCGTGAGTGGGCAAGAACGTAAGAGGCATGACTCTTGTTTCGTTGCTCTTGTTGTGCCTCGGCGCCCGAGCCTACGACATCGAGGTGGTCGTGTCGTCGGCCGTCCGCGGCGCGCACTATCCCATCGCACAGAACGGTTCGGAGTGTTCGCTGGAGGCGTACGAAAGGTCGCCGTGTGAGTGCGATGGGGGTGTGGCACGGCGCGCGGCGGCCATCGCCGCACGGCGCGAAGAGGCATTGTTGGAGGGCAAAGATGCCGTGGTGGCGTTCGACATGGGCGGGTGGTTTTTCGGGTCGGGGCTGTTTCACCCTACGTTTGGCGACGCCGCGGCGAACGAGCTGTATCGCAGTCTCAATTTCCAGGCGCGAGGCCTCAACCCTCGCGATTTCGCTGCCGGGGTAACCGCGGACGAGCCGACTGGTGGCAAAGCGCTCGCGGAGCACCTGGCGAGTACCGGGTCCGTGGCGATCGCCTCAAACCTTGACCTGACAGACGATCCATACTTAAATACGTCGCACGTCCGGAAATTTTCCGTGTTCACGTTGTTTGATGATGTGAGGATGGGCGTATATCACATGATCGACGGCTTCGAGCTCGAGAACGTCTCGCCGCACTACGCCGCGCGTACTATCGGGTATGAGCGCGCTGTGTCGTTCGCGCTGTCCGAGATGACTGTTTCGGTTGGCATACCGGATGTTCACGTCATCATGGTCTCCAGCATCTCCGATGCTACGCTCGAGGGGATCGTCGCGAGAGCCGACGACGACACGTTGTTCTTTGTCGACGACGATTATCTCAGAGATCAACAAATCACCTACTCGTTTGCCCTCAACTTCGTCCTCCCTGACTTAATTTTTCTCGACGGCACTTCGGAGATTGGACAGAGCTATGCCGAAGAAGACCGTCTTCAAACTTTCGAAAACTGGGCGCTCAACAAGGTCGGGTTCGCGGTTACGGACTCCAGGCCGAGGGGTGTTGCGCTCATGAACATGACCATGTCCTTCAACTCGGTGGGGCAGTACCAGCCCGATACCTCAAGCCGTGGCGTAATTGAATTGAATTGCGAATCGCCGGAAGACACGTCGATCCGCGAGGAGCTCGACGACCTTAAAGCAACTGTGGATCAAACTTTGGCGGATCCTGTGTTGGGGCACGTCGGTTACTTGACTTCGACCCTCGACGCCACCCAACTCATCCAGGACGCGGACTGCACGACGCTCTTGACCTCAGAAACTCCGTTGTGCGGCTGCGAGGTCGCCGAGTGCCAGGCCGGCGATTTTGTCGCGGATGCTCTCAGGTGGTACGCGGACGCCGATGTTGCATTTGTCGCCGCCGGAGCGCTGGGCGCCTCCCTCGGGAACGGTGCGGTCACCAAAGCCGACATCATCAACCTCGTGCCCGATTTGGGCGACGAGATCGTCGTGCTCAGGAACGTCCTCGGAAGGTCTATCCGCGAAGCTTTGCAGCGTTCGATCGAACGTCTCGACGTCGAGGCACCTCACATCGACGACGATGATGACGACGACTACTCGTCCGACTCGCTGTCGCTGGATGTCTACAATGGTCGTTACTTCCTCCAGGTGTCATCGTCGGTGGAGACCACGTGGTTCTTTTTGTCTGAAGTCCCCACGATCGACAACAACATCCTCATTGATGGTATCGAGCTCGATGACAACCGCAACTACTCGGTCGCGGGCTCCTGTCGACTTTTCACTAACATGGACGACACCGGCTCCATCTACGCTGACATCTTCGAGGATGCCGACGTTGTCGAGCTCGGAGTCGCGCACTGGAGTGCCGTCTCGGCCTACATGCAGACGTTCTATCCGACCGAAGACATCGCACTCGATGCTACCACCGCTTACAACATCGCGGGTGGCTTTTCCAACTCGACGGTCCCTGCGCGCATATCTCAGGAGTCTGATGAATTCATCAAGGTCCACGTCGCAGTGCTGTGCGGGGGGTCAATCGTTCGCCGTGAGCAATGCGATCATGCCCTGAACGCAATCGCTCTCTTGAACGACCGCGATGGCTCGTTGTATAACCAACTCGTTCCGAACGTCAGGCTCGTCGCGCACGATGTTGCGGTCGGTTGCGTCGAGGGCAGGGCGTTCGACGGCTTGGTCGCGCTCGCGTCGACTTTGGACGGAGAGCCAATCTCGCTGGTCATTCCGACGTGCTCGGACGACGTGGCCGCGGTCTCCTCGACCGACGCTCTGGCGGCGTTCGCGGCACAAACGGGCCAATCCGAACCATACGTGGTCGTCACTCCCGAGGCGACATCCCCGTCGTTTAGTGACGAAGTCACGTATCCGTACCTCGTGCGCGTCGCCACCTCCAAAACCGAAGTGGGCGCCGCGATGTCTAAATTTGCCGAGTCGTACTGGGCGCGGATAATCGTCGTGCACGACGACACGCGGTGGAGCCAGGAGGGTGCTCAGGCGTTCGTCGACAAATTTCGCTCGGACGAGCACTTCATTCTCGGTGGCGGCATCTGCATCTCGGGGGCCAACTACACCTGCGGGGCCACGACCAAGATTGGCGGGGAGAACGTGGGCGTCGCGTTCTCGCTCGAGGCGTTCGACGCGGGCGACGTCACGGGTACCGACATCCTCGAATCGGTCGCGTCTCTCGGGTCCAACATCGTCTTCATAGCAACGTACCCGCGCGTCCAGGAGCAGATCTATGCGGCCTCGTACAAGACGGGGCTAATGCATGGCGCAGGCTATGGCTGGCTTAACTTCTACCCGTCGGAAGACGCGTTCTTCGACTCGGCGGGGAACGTCGAGCTCGACGCAATCTTCGGTCACGAGGGTGCGGTCGGATTCATCGAACATATGCCGGTGTATGCCGATGGGCAAGAGACTGAGTTGTACATCGATGCGTGGGTTCCCAGGGCCAGCGTCGAGGCGTGTACGGACCGATCTATCGTGGCTGGGACGTCGTTGATATACGAAGACGGCCAGCTCGCCGAGTACGGCGAGGCGAGCGAGAACGACTTCGTCTACGTCTCCGCAGACAGAACTCTGTATTGCGACGTAGACGGCGACCCATACACCATCTACGGATACGGCGCGTTTTGGTTTGACTCGGTAGTCGTCTACACGTTGGGCCTCGACGGTTTCATGCAATCTTCGTCGAACGCTGAAATTGCTAGCGCCGACGATTTTTCGGCCGCGGGTATCTACGCGAATCTCCTCGAGATCGAGCAATTCGGAGGCGTTTCGGGGTTCCTCATCCTCTCCAACAAAACGGGCGACCGCCTTGGCACGATCGACATGAACAACATGCAGGTCACGAACAGAGATTATCGCCGCCGCCGCCGCAGCCTCGAGGAGACCGCGTCGTCGTCCTCTTCGGAGGAGCCGCCGCTAGTCGGGGCGGCTCGCGAGCAACTGGTTGTGGAGAATTTCGAGCGCGCGGTCGAACTGAGGAGTTCTTTCGCCGAGTTCGTCATCTTCGGCGAATACGACGTCTCGGACAAGTCGTCCACGGTGAAAGGCACGGTCGTTTGGCCGGGGCGAACGACTTCCGTCCCCGTCGACTACGTTACGAACGAGGACGCGTTGACCTACCAAGACAAAAAAAATTCGACGAGCTTCAGGAGAACCCTTATCTTCTTTCTGGTGCTCGCGGGGGTCGTGTTCGTCATGGTTCTCGCTTGCGTCTGCATCTCGGCCGGGTACGTGTTCCGTCTCCAGGACTTTCGCCACCGCAAGGCGCTCGTCGCGTCGCTTCGCGCGTACGAGGTCGTGGAACCGTTCGACCCGGAGCAGCACGAAGAAAAAACGGTGCACGTCCTCGAGAAGCGCGGGACCGAAGACATTTTCGGCAAAGGCGACGCTTCAACGCTCATCACGGCCTTTTCTTTTCGAAACGAAGCAGAGAACAGCAAGCTGCCGTTCGCGACTTCGGACGATATTCCGGGGTGGGGCGACGCGCAGAACACGTCGTCGCCGTCGTCGTCGTTGCACGAAGATGTCAAGGACCAAGGGTTTCGGCGCGGCGGGGCCACCGCCGGCGGGATCTTTAAGCTGGAGATGTGGTGGTGGGAGGAAGATAACGAGCGACTCAAGAAGAAAGACGAGGCAAAAAACGTCGACGCGTCTCTGGACGACGACGACGGCGTCGAGTCCGCGTGGGTCGCGTATGACGAGATGGTCCAGGACCAGCTCTCTGAGTTGTACTGGCGCTTCTGTCAGCTCCCCGAAGCTGTGCGGGAGGAGCTCAAATCGTATTCGGGCAGAAACGAGGAACTCGACTCGGACGACGGCGACGACGAGATGGCGACGTCGGATAATAACGTCGTCGCCGGCGTCGAACCCATCGACTACACGCTCATCGTTCGGTCCGCGGCGGCGGCGGCGGCGGCGACGACGACAAATGTCCCAGAACAGCCCTCGATCGATGTGCTCAGCGTGCGGCGGACTTCCAGCAGGGATCCCGATTTCAAGGCGGAACTCGCCCCGTCGACGACGACGACCGCCACCAACGGCAAATGGTTCGAGATCAACGTCGCGACGATGACGCAGCGCAATCTCAAAACGGGAAGGTGCCGCAAGGTGAGGATGGACCCGGACTCCCGGGAGGTCGAGTTCACGTGGTACTGGCGGGAAAACTTCCGGAACATGGCCAAGTGGCGCAACGCGGCGACGCGGAGCGGCACGTTGTGGGTCCGCTACGAAGATCCGCACGTCCAGCGCAAACTGTCGGAGGCATACCTCGCGCGCCGCCGCCACGAGACCAAGTCCTCGGCCGTCAAAATTGATGCCTTTAACGAGCTCACGACGTCGGCGATCGAGTACAAGTACGAGATCGACGTGGGGACGATGTGGCAGACCAAGATCGAGACGGGCTTTCGTCGCCCGGTCTGCGTCATGATGGAGGCGACGCGCGACTCGAACGTCCGCACCCCCGGAGGCTCGAGCGCGCTCGTCAAGGGTGTGCCAACTGTCAAGGGCATGCCGCGCGACATCCAGGGCCGCGAGTGCCTCACCCTCACGACCGGCATGCTCGTGTCGGTCGTCTACGAGCACGACGGCGGCGAGTGGGCGTTTGGCCGCGAGATCCACAACATGAACGAGGTTCTCGACAACGCCGGCTGGTTCCCCATGTCGTGCGTCAAGGAGTGCGACCAGTGCATCTCGATCGTCCCCGACACAACCGCGCTCCGCGATTTCAAGTTTTTGCTCCCGCCGAAGAGTTGGACGGCGATGGGCAACGAGTCCCGGTGCAACGCGGTCGAACTCGGCACCGGCCGCGCGACGGCCAAAGAGCGCGCCGAAATCTTGCGCGCCTTTGATCCAAACTACTACAACATCATTTCCGTCGAGCGCATCCAGAACGTGTCGCTCTGGCGCCCCTACGCGACAAAACGCATGACCATCCTCGAGCGCGAGGGTCTCGCCCCCGACCGTCGCTTGTTGAAGGACAACAACGGCTTCGATCCAAAGGTCGAGGTCTTCCCAGTCTACCACGGCACTACTGGCGAAGCCGCCGGCAAGATCGTCGAGCAGGGCTTCAATCGCGATTTTTGCTCCACGTCGGCCCAGCACGGCCGCGGCGTCTACTTTGCGGTCGAGGCCGATTACTCGTGCTTTCCAAAGTACTCGCCGCCCGACAAGGACGGCATCCAAAACGTCTTTGTGTGCCGCATCATCGTCGGCCACTACACGAAGGGCGTCGCCGGGGCTGTCGTCCCGCCGGCTCTCGAAGGTAATCCAAACCAGCGCTACGACACCACCGTCGACAACGAGGTCCATCCGACCATTTTCGTCACCTACAACGACCACCAGGCCTATCCTGCCTACCTCGTCCGGTTCACTTCAAAAACTGAAGATGTCCATGACATTTCCCTGGATGGCGACGCATCACCTCTGCTCTAATGGAGGGCGACGCATCGCCTCTGTGCTCTACGAATTTACGCGCGGGATTGGATGATAAAAAAGAACCTAGTATTCTTCGTGTACGTTCTTACGACGACGACGACGACGACGACGAGGCAGGCTGTCTTTCTGCGATGCAAAAAATAATTATAATTTTAGGCGAGAGGGGAACGGGCTGTGATCTGAAGGTCGCCGCGACTATCTTTTGATACCCTGAGGTCGTCGTCGATGTACACGACGTCGAAAAAGCCCGAACCGACGGGGGGAAGGTCGAACTCGAACCCCCTGTAGCATGCCCGGCACCCCTGGAACTCGAAGTAAACGCGCGTTGGGTCGGTCGGCTCGCAGGTGGACGTGACTTTGAGGAAAGAGCCGTCCTCGAAGTCGACGTGGTTGTTCAACGAACCGCCTCGGATGGACTGGGACGCGGCTCCGCCGCGGTCGGTGAGCGCGAGGAGCTCTGCCTCGGTGGTCCATAGGACGTCATAATTGGCGTCGAGGAGGCGGTCGAGATCTGTGCGGCGCGGCGGCGCCGTGGCGGCGAGGGCGTCGACGAGTCGGGGTACGGCGGCGGCGTCGCCGTCGCGAATCGCGTCGAGGAGCGCCAGCTTGAGGGTTTTGCGGTCGCCAAAGTCCCTCGTCAGCACGAACAAGGCCGTATCGTCGTCGCCGTGGCTCGAGAAGACGCGTGCGCCGCCGTCGACAGAGGTTCGTACGATCCTGAGCGTCGCGTCCGAGTACGAGAGCCTCCACGTCCTCTCTACGCCGTCGGGAAACTCGTAACATAACGGTCCCAGCCGCAGAGATTCGAAACGGACGCGAAGCGAGGTCTCGTCCCCCTCGAAGCTCGCCTCGAGGTCGAGCCTCACGGGCCCCAGCACGAGCGAGTTGATATACGAACGCCCGGCGACGTCGATTATCTGTCGCGCCTCGCCGCGGAACGGACCTAGGTATCCGTTCGACGGCGGCGGCGCGGTCGAGTAGGCCACGCGCCACGCGCCATCGAGGGCTTCCAGAGGGGCGGTGCTCCCCTCGAGCTGCGCACACAACGCGTCGATGCGGTGTCTGGTGGTTGCATCGCGCGGGACGCGCCCCTCGGTGGCGATGGCTTCCAACACGGCCTGCCGCGCGGGAGAATTTTTCTGCGCGACGACCGCGCGACCCGTCGCGGCGCGCTGCCCGAGCTCGCCGAAGATGTCGCCGAGACGCCGCACGTCGTACGCCGCTGCCGCCGCATTGAGGAGCGCCAAAGACAAGAAGAAGAAAACCATTTTTTACTTACTTACCCTAGTTATACTTTACTTTAATCCCTATCATTCTTCGACGAAATTTTTTCAAATTTCAAGGCGCCGCCGCCGCTGGCGCTGGCGCTGGCGCTGGCGCCGGCGCCGGGGGGGAACATATAGTAGTTGGTGATGATGATGTCTGTTCTGTTCTGTTCTGTTCTGTTCGTTCTTCTTAGAGGTGGTGGGGTCACACGACGGCTCTGGCGTCGCAGAGAGCGGGAGGTATGGATCTTGGCTGGGCCCCCGCCCGCGTCGCGCGCGGCTGGCCGCATCCCTTGGCGAGGCCCGCGATGGCAAGCTTGAGCTCGTCGAACTTGCGGGCCAGGGTCGCGTAGGCGACGCCCTGTTTCGCGAGTTGGACGTCGTGGGAGGCCGCGAGGTCGGCGACCTTTGATGCGTGGGCGGTGCGGTCGGTTTCCCGAAGTCTCGCCAATTTGGCGACCTGGATCGCGTACTGGGACTCGCGCTTCGAGACTTCCCGTCGGAGTCTGTCGTCAAAGTGTATCTGCATAGTGGTCTTGACGGCCTTGACCTCGGCGTCCTTGGTCTCGAGGCGTCGCACGAGATCTTTGTTCTGCCGTTCGAGGGTCTCATAGGCGCGCGAGAGCTCGTCGTATTGCGCGTTGGCCTCGGCCAAAGCCTGGGCGTACGCGGCGGCGCGCCGAGCGAGCTTGCGCTCGTAGAATTCGACGTCGGCGGTTCGCGGCGCGACGAGCGTGCGGCACGACTCGACGAAGCCGCGTCGTTTCATGCGAAAGGCCTCGCGCCGCAACTTGTCTTCGAGCTTAGGGTCCGGCTCGCGCTCGGGGGTTACGGCTCGCGGCAAAAAAATGTCGGGCGAGATCATATTCTCGGAGCGGCACGACCGAGGGAAGGTCGCCGTCGACGGCGTGCTCCTCGCGTCGTCCTCGACGTCGTCGTCGTCGCGACAGCGAGCGCCCGTGGGGGTGCGGAGGTAGGCGTCCGGCTTACACATGCCACAACAATTCCTTAATAAATAAGCTCCAGTATCTGTGACGTCGATCGATATATGGAGTTTGCCGACGACGATTCGTCGTCGAGGCGCTTCGATGCTGTTGTCGTGGGAACGGGTCTCGTCGAGTCGATGTTGGCCGCAGCCCTCGCACGCGCGGGCGAGCGGGTCCTCCACGTGGACGCGCACGACTACTACGGCAACGACATGGCGGGGTTTGCGACGCTCGAGCAAGTGCGTCGATGGGCTGAGGACGACCCACCCCTTTTTGCCGAGGACCATCGAGACGAGAACGCGGTGTTGCTGCGGCACGAGGAAGTCCGCGTCGTGCACTCCCAGACGGGTTCGTTGCCTATAGGCCGTCGATTGAACGTGGATCTCGACGCGCGCCTCGTCCTCGCGTCGGGCGAAGCCGTCGACGCGCTCGTCGCGCTCGGCGTCGCGCACTACCTCGAGTTCGCCGCCGTCGGGTCGTTGTGGTTCGAGGATCAGAAGGTTCCGTGCTCGAAGAAGGACGTCTTCACGTCGGCGGACCTGTCGCCGGCCGAGAAGCGAAAGTTGATGCGGGTCATGCGTCGCGCGCTCGACGCGTTCGAAGACGACGCCGGCACGCTCAACGAACGCGAGCTCACGGGCTCGCGCGCGCTCCGGCGACCCCAAAACAAGCGCCTCGACGAGACCCTCGTCGACGACGCTCGCCGGTTTGTCGACGTGCTGCGCGACGACTTCGGGCTCGCCGTCGCCGCCGCGCGAGTGGTCTGCGCGGCGGCTTTCGTCGACCCCGCCTCTCCCGCGACCGAGGGCTGGCACGGCCTCCACACCCACCTCCGCGCCCTGGGAGCTCACGCCGGCACCCAAACGGCGCTCCTGGCCCCCATATACGGCACGGCCGAGTTCCCGCAGGCGCTCTGCCGGGCGTGCGCCGTCCGAGGGGGCGTCTACGCGTTGCGCCGCGCGCCGTCGGCCCTGGCCGTCGAGGACGGCAAGGTCGTCGCCGCAATCTTCCCCGACGGCGCCCGCATCCCCGTCGCCAAGGCCGTCGTCGCTGCCGACTACCTGCTGACAGCCTCGGGCGAACGCGCGTACCGTCGCGTCGCGATCGTCGAGAGCAGCGACGTCGAGCCGGCCGCGATCGTCTACGAAGGTAACGTGCGTTGCGTCGTCCTCGGCGAGAGCGCCAATGCCGTCGACACCCCGACGCTCCGCCTCGTCCACCTCTCCTCGGACTCTCTCGAGGCCATCCGCGACGTCGCGGCCAAGCGCGACGACGCGACCCTCTGGAGCCTCGAAGTTTCGTTTCCGGTGCACCCTCCACCCCGCGACCTCCCCTCCAACCTCGCCGTCTGTCGCCGCCTCCCCTGGACCCCCCGCTTTGACTTGACTCCGGAGGTCGATCACGCCAAGGCCCTCTTCGAACGCCTCCGCCCCGGCGAATCCCTCGTCCCCCCTCCGGAAGAAACCCCCGATTCTCCGCGCGACGACCGACGCGACGACGACGACGACGACCTCGCCGACCTCGCCACCCGGGTGGCCACTTTGCAAGAGGCCCCAATAACACCCAGCAATCTCCGACAACGAGATGATGATGCTGCTCCGGACCTCACCATGCCGACCCCAACGGACGACAACCAACAAGAACAAGGAGAAGAACAACGCCCCAACGACATCATCCCACCTGAGGGCGCTCCTGGTGACATCGCCGATCTTCAGGATGCTGCTGCTGCGGTTGCTGCTTCTGGGGACAGACAGTGAGCCCATAACGAACGGCATCGATCGTGTTGATGACCCGTCGTTCGAAAACATCATCGTGGATTCGCTACGTGGTGATGACCATGTTAGGAGAGCAGGACACGCACTGTGTGTGCCCTTTTTTTCTTTCCTCGGGATTCGCTTCGTGGCTTCTTTTTTCATGCACGGTGATGACCCAGAGACGGCGGCTCTTGGTGGGACGGGCGGCCCCGCGGAGCGCCGGGCTCGCCGTCGAGGAAGTCGGGTGGATGTGCGCCGCGCCGTCCCCGGTAGCGGCAAAGCCCGACGGCGCAAGTCTAGAGGCGTGGATCTTGTCCGCCTTGCGAGGGACGACGGCCGCGCGGGTCACGAGGCTTGCCGCTGGGCTCGGCGAACTTGGGATTTGTCGGCCGGTGGACCTGCGGGTCGCGAGCGACGACATACTGTCGCGCGCGGGGTTTAACGAACCCGAGAAGAAGGCGCTCAACGCGGCGCGCGCGGCCGCCGAGATCCCCGCGCCCGTGCGGCTCATTCCCTGGGACCGGACGCCGGTGCGACCGGTACGGCTTGCCGAAGTGCGCGTCGTCTGCTCGTCGACGGAGATAGTACAAGTCGCGCTCTACTGGACCGTCTCCGACCCCCCGCGCCGCGTCGAGCGACGCTATCCGCCGGAGGACTTCTGCGGGGCCATCACGACGCACCGCCTCGAGCTTCCGCCGGGGGCCTACGTTTCCGCGCTTCGCGCAAGATTCGAGGTCGTCCCCGGCGCCGCTCGCGCGTACGCGATGCGCGATCCCGCGAACGACCATCGCCTCGTCGCGCTCGACGTCAAGACCGACCACCGCCGTCGACCCTGGACGGTTCGTGCACGACATCCCACGCAACGCGACCGCGTCTACGGTCGCCGACCCCTCCCGGTCTTGCTCGTCGATCTCAAGCCCGACGACCCATCGTGGGTTCTCGCCGGACTCGACCTCAGACCTGGCGTCGCTGCCCGCGTCGCCGGCCTCGGCGCAGCCTGGACCAAGCGCGCGCCACCCGACTTGTTGGACTGGCGCACCCTCGACGAGACCGCCGACCACCAACTTCCCGATTGCCTCGACACCACCGTCCACCGCGACCGCAATGCCTACACGGGAGCGCGCATCGACGCCTCCCTCGCCGACCCCTGGTTCCGCGACCACCACCAGGACGACGACGTCCTCGTCGCCATCCAAAGCAGCCACGACGCGCACTTTCGGGGTCCATTCGCCGAGGCCTTCCGTATCGAGTCGCCCAAACACTGCCTCTGCGCAACCGCCGTTTCTGTCCCCACCCACGTCACCGCCGTCCCGCTCCCCGCCGCTCTTGACACACCTTCGCTTTCTTTTCGTTGTCGAGCACTGGGCCAAAGCTCTGTTCGATGAGCACAATGATGATAATAATAATGCTCTTTCCACGGATTTCCTCGCTCCACGAAGTAACTAATTTATTCTCCCAGGTGTGTGTCCGCACCAACGGATCACCGATGCCTCTTCTCTCTCACGTGCACCGACGCCCTCCTTGGGCACCAGTCCCGTCTTTGCGCGCGTTCTTTCGGTGGAGCCAAGATCGCCCCTCTACTGCAGGTCGGATTACTTGAGGCAGATGCACCAACTGCGCCCCGACGAATTCCTCGTTGGCGCCGGGTATCATCGCCCAATCCGACGCGCGATAAAGCAACATAAACATCGCACGGGAGAGTGCGTTGCCGAGAAAACAGCGCTCGCGCACCATCTTCACAAGCGGTGATCAGAATTGGGAAATAGTGGTGTCGCCCGGGGAGCATAGGACTACGCCTTTTGAATAAAAGCCGAACCCCTTAGTAACCTTCACGCCAAGGGTCTTGAGCTTGATGAGGACGACGCGCCCAACGCGAGCGAGCTCATGCCGGACGGAAAGCAGCGAGAATTGTTGCGGATGCATGAGAAAGCTGCGACTCCTTGTAGTGATCAAGCTCGACGTTTCGTTTGCGAACTTGATAAGCACTGCCGGCATTATGCTCTCATCCTCCACGCAATCGAGAACATAATCATGGAAATTTTTTGACTTATTATTGTACGGCTGGCGCGCCGAACTGTGGCATTGATTCGCCAAAGCGCCTTTAAAAATTCCCCCGCGTGAAGAACGCATTGGAGAGGCATTTTTTGGTCTACGCTACCCGAGCGCGCCACATCCGGGCAACGGCGAAAGACACCGTAGTTGTCAATGCCATGATCGCGCATCGTTAGGTGCGTACTCGTTGATGCCGTGCTCGAGTATCGATTGGCGCCGCTCTAGAGCACGTCTGGCCGCGACGTATGCAGAGGCGTAAGCCTCACTTATGTCTCTTTACCGTGCTTTGAATGGCCAGATCCAAAGAACAGCTCCATCGTCAGCTCCTGGGCGAAGAGGCCCCTCCCACTAACACTCAATGCGGCGTTGGGCGCGATGCCGAGAGCCTAATGTTGGCCTTCGGCCTTCGGCTGAAGAAGCTGTTGATCGATTCGGGCCGCTCTTGCGCAAATGCAATGCTACGAAAAGTGACAGAGGCTGATATTGCCTGCGTAAGAAAAGAAGCGCGAAACGCGACACGTCGTGACGGCTGCAATGTCGGGCGCGGCGACGACACACCAGAATCACACAACGACCAGTAAAATGAGGAGAGACAATGATGATGATCGAGCGCGTGGCAACAGCCACATCGACGGGCTCTCGGCGGGAGAACATTTCTGCCCTCACGAAAGCAGACTCTGAACCAGACGAAGACAATAAGCGGAGGCAGGCGCTGTTTGTCGCGCGCGGCTCACGGAAAACACCCGAAGGCACATGTGGCCGGCCAAGAGTAACCCGTCGCCGATATGGACGACGCGTGGTGAGGCAATAGCCAAGCCGCGAAACGCAGCGCAGACGATGGCGTTCACGTGGTTTGGACAGTCGCATTCGCGGAGTTCAAGACGACTACAACAAGTCGTGGCCTCAAGGTCAAAGAACTACTTTCTTCTAGTCGGCATGCCGTTCCTGCTCACGAGTCGTCGGAACGAAGTTACACGATCATTACCTTGGCCAGAGGGGACTCGAGACGAGTCCGGAAGCCCATATATTTCGACTCCGCGCGGCCGAAATTTGGCGATCACTCGAGGTTTGTTTCCCAACCAAAGCAACCACGCCGTTTCGATACTCTCCGTAGTGACAAATGCGCTTTTCCATCGGGACGAGCGAGCGGCTACACCATCAAAATCAGCGCTTAGCTACGTAGGCGACGACGATTCTTATCAGAAGAGAAGCGCTGACAACATTTGTGTTGGATTGCGACGACTCGTTTTCGCTCAATGGATCAGGTGACCAAATGACCTGTAGCACAACCTGCCACGAGTCATCGTGGCCTGGACTGAGCAGGCAAACAGCAAAAGGCGATGATCGTCGCTTGCTCACAGAGGCTAACCGAGACGCGCGCGCTTGGACAAGGTTCGACATAGTAGAGCGCGGGTCCTCACAGTTTATATACGGCCGGGGTCGCAACAAGACACTCCGTAAATTCCACATACAAACATTTAAGACATAGTGCTCCATCTCTCAAGATCGCGATGTCTGTCTTATTGGCGCCAGAGCACCATCTCGCCATAAAATCCTCCTTTCTCGAACCCCCTCGTCTGAACGCTCTGTGGCTCTGATCTCGCACGAAAACGGCGCTGGATCAGCCTACGCGCCCCATGCATTGGGTCCGTACTTCTACTACACCTCCGCATGCTGCCGTACGACGACGTTCCCTTTAAAATAAAAAAAGAAAAAAGCGTCTCTGCGAAGTACCGGCGCCATGATCGACCGCATCCGCAGAGAGGAAGGAGCGAACGAGCGAGAAGTAGGGTCATTTCTCTTCAAAAATTGGCGAGGCCCTTGAGGATGGCGTCCCTGGCCGCGGGCGAAACCGCGTTCGGTCCGAGGTAGACGTCGAGGAGGGCGGCGGCGACTTGGGGCGCGAAGAGCGCGGTGGTCTTGGAGGCGTCTGAGGTGACCGTGACTTGGCCCGAAGGCTCGAGGCCAAGGGTGGTGGTGGTGCCAGGAACCATGGCGGCGGGGAGCGAGGCGACGCAGGCATCGACGAAGGCTTTGAGCTGTGCGGCATCGGAGACGCGGGTGGCGAGCTGGTCCTCAATGGCCTTGACGAAGGTCGAGGCGTCGAGGTGGCGCACGAGCGTGATGCGGAGCGCCGCCGGGACGTCGCCGAGCGCGGAAATCGGGTCGATATCGTCGGAACGGTACGCCGGCGAAGCGTAGAAACCGACCGCGTAGACGGGGACGACGCCGAACTTGGCGCGCACGCCGCAGCCGGCGAGCTTGAGGCCGTCGAGGTGGTCGAGGAACTCGACGCCCGTACGCTTCTCGGTCACGACGACGGCCTCGAGATCCTTGAGGTGGGTGGCGTTCTCTTTGGGCGGCGGTCCCCACCACCAGGACTTCTTCTGGCGGAGTTTCGCTTCGTCGGCAAGGGCCACGGAAGACCCGCAGGCGAGGATCGGAGCCGCCGCCCGGGGAGCAACACGGCACATCAGCCTTCGGAACGACGCCATCTTTGTTTGTTCGTTCTTGCTCTTCAAAAAATGTTGAGCGGACGTTGAAGTTCAACCATTCTCATCAAGGGGTTATTATTATTAATATCTATACTGGCCTGCACTTGTTTATATCTATCTATCCCCTTGATGATGATAGGGCTCCGGTACGCCTTCGCCGAGTACCACTACGTCGGGCCCGAGATTGCGTTGGAGGATGGGGTCGAGGTGTGCGGGCTCCAGATCACGTTGATGTCGCGGAGCGAGGAGGCGTGCGGGAGCTTCCATTTGGTCGTAGGCCAGCGCAGGAACGAGATGCTCGCGCTCCCAAAGGTCGTCGCGACCTGCGAGTGCCTTTCGTTCGAGGGCATCGTGGTCGAGGAGCACAGCGAGGTCGTCCACGGGGAGGTGCTGCGGGAGTGGTCGCTGCGCGCCGACGACACCGAGTTCTATTTGATCGGCCCGAAGCTCGGGGCGAGCGTCGTCAAGCTAGTGCTGTTCGAAACCCTCGAGATTGACCGCATGCACACCCTCGAACGCGTCGAGGACGTCGCCGAGTTTTCGAGGCGACTGGCGACCTACAGCGCGCACCCCATGACCTGGTTCCAAAATCGACTCGACTCGTCCGCCACAAATTTTTCGGCGTCGTCGTCGTCGTCGTCGTCTTCGAAGGACGCGACCAAGGCTTCCCGCCATCCCACCACGACCCCAAATAATAATAATAATAGTACGTCACAGGACGGGACCGCTCCCGACCTCGTGTGATGCGGGTGTTTTGTCATCATCGTTAAAGAAGTCGGGCCGGAGGAGGATGCTGTTGTTGTCCTCGCGGCGGTTGCGAAGGACGGCGGTGTCCATAAGGTTGGCGGGCGCGCGGCCGAAGTGGGTCGACGTCGAAAAGTGGCCGTACCCGTACACGAGATCGTCCGAAATCTCGCGCATGTAGGCGACGAGGTGCGCGTGCCTCTGGGGGGAGACCAAGACCAAGGCGGCTCTGACGGCCGCCCTCGGGTTTTCGTAGAACCTTGCCTCGTCGACGCGGGGGAAGACGGTGTAGTCGACGTAAATGTCGTGGAAGGGGAGGTGGGGATGGTCGGGGCCCGAGACGAACCACCCCCATCCCGACTTGCAGGGGGATTCGCACCGCCCCTCGAGCCTCGTTCCGACGACGAGCGGTACGCAGCCGGCGACGATCGCGTCGAAGAGGCGTCGACTCGTCGGCGTGTCGCCGCACATGACCAAACAGTACTCGGCGCGGTGCATGCTGCTGGCGAACTTTTCCATAGAGACGAGCCGCCTGTGGACGTGGATCGAGGCGCGGTCGTCGAGGTTCGAGAGACCGGCGGCTTTGGACCGGTCGCAGTTGCCCCACTTAATCGCGTTCGGCCGATCGCGCGCCGCGAAGAAGACGCTGATGTCCTTCTCGAAAGAATGGCCCTCGCCAAAAAAAAGCTGGGCATCCACAACGTATGGCATTGCGATGATCCGGTCGAGCGATTCGCGATCTCGCGACGAGACCTGGACCCACGCGGGGTTGACTTCGAACGCGCCGCGGAACGAGACCGGCAATGCGCGCGACACGAGGTCCATGCCAATCTGTCGCGCCGTCGCCGGATTCCACGACGAGTACCCGAACACGTGGTCGCGCCCCCCCCGGCGTCGAAACCACGGCGAAGCCGTCACGTTCCCGAGCATCGTTTCCACTTTCGCGCGCGACGCGAGCCGAAGATAGGCCGGCACAAAGAACACCTCGGCCTCCCAGGGATCGAGCGTCCGCCGCGAGCTCGCGAGCAACGCGCGATGCACCCACACCTCGGCGGTCTCCTCCGCGATCTCGTGTCTTCGCCTCCCTTCGATAACGCTCACCGTGACGGCGTCGACCGCCGGGCCCGCGTACACGTAAAATCTATATCGCCCAAGCGCTCCGAGGACCTTTTCGCGCTGCGCGCGGTACGCCACCACCAACGGACTATCGCTCCAAACCACCGACGCGCACATCATCATCAACGTCCCTATCATCCTTTCAAAGGGCGGGCGATATCCCTATATCCGTGCTTGTTGACGTCATATCGACGACGCCCTTGAACACCCCCCTTCCAAGACCTTGCCGCCTTTCCGAGACGCTCCTGCTGTTTCTCTTACTATGGAGCACGCGCCATAGCGTCGTGCCACAACTGGCCACCCGTTGGCTTGGCGCGCACCCCCACCACCCACTTTACCAGACGTCGTCCACGATCGAGTTGGCTGGCCGCCCGCCTTGATGCCGTGTTCAAAAATTGCATTGGAGCACACGGCTTCGCGCACTTCGGGCATGTGATGGCGCGCGCGCACTCGATTGAGGCAGACCTCGAGATCGCTGGCCGGCCAGACCTGCCACTTCGCTCGCGCGACACCGAAGAAGATCAGCTTATTAGAATGGAATGGAATGGTAAACGGATCCTTCGACACGCCAAGAGGTGAGAAAGGTGCGGGTTAATGTTGTCATCGCTCTCATTCCGGAAATTCGGGATCATGACACCGAGGCAGGCAGACCTAGGCAGGCAGACTTTCGGAAAAAAAAAGCCTCATCATCATCCAGCGCGCGAAAGAAACTAAGCTCCACGTCCACCGCCGCATCCGCCGAGGAATAAAAAACAAAACGAGCGTCGTCATATTCTTGGCAGGCGGGGCATTTTTTTCGAGAGGGGCAGGCAGGTTGGTAGTTCACAAGGAGCATCTGGGGCAACGATCGAATCGAAACGAATCGAATCGAAACGAATCGAATCGAATCGCCCCCGCGGGAAATGATGACCGGAGCGTTCATTGGCGTGGAAAAAAAAACGGGCAAGTCCGCGGCACGCGGAGAGGCAGTGACGAAAGACGTCGAGGCGTCACGGCTTCAGGACCACGAGGTAGCGGTAGGCCTCAAGGGCGCCTCAGACGATATAGGTCATCGAGTACGTCCCCGTCGACGAGGATTATCGGCGGCGACGGGTGACGGCGCCGTGCAGTGCCAGCAGCCCGGCTCGAAGGCCATGCATCTCGTGGCACAGCGGTCGCAGGTCCAGGGAAGGCCGAGGATGATGCGCGGATCGGGGGGGGCGTTCGCACACGTCCAGCATTCGGTCTCCCAGTCGAGGCGCCAGGCGTCGCATCTGTCGCACTGGCGCAAGCCGATCCTGGAGACAGGGAGGTCGACCGCGGGACCGCCGACGAGTTCGGCTTGCGCCGGGACGACGAAGTAGGCCGCGCCATCGCGGAGGTCGCCGATGGGCGCGCCGTTGTCGACCATGATGCCGTCACTTGTCATAAGGCGGACGCGGCCGACCTCGGCGAAGCGATCGAGGATCGATTGGACGGGCATGGCGTACCATCCTCGCGGCACCGCGATCGAGAAGCTCGCGTACTCGTCCGTGCCACGATGGCAGTGCACTTCAATCTCCATCGCTTTCTTCTTCTGAGAATAATAATATTGAAGAGAAGAAAGTGAAAGGAAAGAGACCCCCCCCACTTACTTAGTAGGGTTAATCTCAAAATAAAAATCGACCCTATATATACCCTTGGGTCGTTTGAACGACGATGGAGGAGGTCGAGGAGGCGGTTGAGGCGATGTGCTCGTCCATGTCGCGCGAGGAGGTCGCGTCGATCCTGGACCTCGAGGACCAGGATGCGATGGCGGCGGCGTGCCCCGAGTCTTTCGAGACGCTCGCGAGGCTCGTCGAGACGTGGGGGGGCGAGGAGGTGTCGTTGGTGTTGACGGCGGAGCGGGTCCGCGGTATCCTGGCGAGCGTGGCGGCGGCGGTGTCGTCGTCGGAGCGGGGAGACCGGTGGGTCGCGGCCGCGGTGTACGCGCAGCTCGTAGCGATGGAGGGCTCCCCGGTGTCTCTCGCAAATCCGGGCGTGCTGCGGCTGCTCTCGCGCGAGTTCGAGGGGAACGGGGAGCGCAAGAGGAAGAAGCGGCGGCGGAGCTCGGAGTCGTCGTCGTCGTCGGAGCACGATACGATCAAGACGAGCAGGGACGAGGCGTTCCGGCTGCTGGCGGGCGCGGTCGCGAGCGAGAACTGGAAGCGCATGCAGGCCGAGCTGGCTCGATGCGAGCAGACGGCGCTTATCGGTCGGCTCGCGTCCTGTTTTGCCGCGGGCCTCGAGGGGGAAGCGCTCAAGTCGATGCTGCGGTCCGATTGCGCGGGCGCGGCCCTCGAGGCGCTTGTCGAGCCGCTGGCCGGGGGCGCGTCCGCGGTTTTTGACGCGGTCGCGGCGTGCGAGGACGAGGCGGCCCTTCTCGGACTCCGGCAGCGGCTGTGCGTGTTGGCGAGCAGCCTGACGGCGGCGGCGCGCCTCAAGGTCGTCCAGATCGTCGTGAGGCTCCCCGGGCGGCCCGAGGCGCTGGCGGCGTTCGCGCGCCGGCTCGCGGCGTGCTCGTGCCCGTCGCGGCGCGCGATCGGCGTCGAGGTGCTGCTGCGCGGTTTTGCCGACGACGCCGTCGAGGTCGCCGTGGCGCGCGCGAACGACAAGTCGCCCCTCGTCCGCGCGCGCGTGCTCGCGGCACTCGCGGCGACGGCGCCGCGCGAGGATCTGGTGGTCGCCGAGGTAGCAGCCGAAAGAGCGCGCTACGACCGCGAGGACAAGCCGACCGTGCGCGCCAAAGCGACGCAGCTCCTCGAAAAGCTCCCGGCGACGCCGACGAGTATCGCGGCGGCCGTCGCCGGGGCGAGCGACCCGTCGCCGTCGGTCCGGCTCGCGGCGGCCTCGGCCCTCGGCCGGTGGCTCGCGTGCGAGCCCGATTCTCCCGAGCTCCGCGAGGCGTGGTCGACGCGCGGTCTCGCGCTCGCGCTCGACGTATCGCCCGCGGTCGTCGCCAAGGTCGCGGCCCGCGTCGAGGCGGTGTTTCTGGCGACCGACGACGCGAACACAATAGCCTGCGCCCGGGCCTGCGCGGCGGTCGTCGCGCGCTCGGCCCGCCTCCGGCGCTGCCTGCGCGCCGCGTTTCGCGCCGCGATGAGGACATCGTCGTCGTCGTCGTCGGCCGCCGCCAAAGTCGCGACCAACAAGAAGATCCGAGGCGTCGTGGAGGCGACGCTCTCGCTCGAGGTCGCGAACCCCGCGCTCGCGCCCGGCCTCGCCGTCCTCGAGGAGGCCCTCTCGGCGCGCGACAACGAAGAAGAAGGAGAAGTAGAGGAAGATTGGGCATTTCGCGCGATGGACGTCGCCGAATCGACGACTCGCGACGACGAGACCTGCGCCTCCGCGCTCCGCGTCGCCGCGGCGCTCGCGACGAACGACCGCCGCCTCGCCGCGCGCCTCGAAGCCCTCCCCGCGCTCGACCTCGGTTACGAGTCGATTCCAGCGCTCGTACGCGCTCGAAGCGCGTGCGGTCGAGCGACTACGAGCGCGTGGGTCGACCGTCTGCTGGAGACGGCCGGAAACGTTCTCGTCCAAGGCCGGGACGACCCGCAGCGCGCTCTACGAGTCATCGGCGCGCTCGCGGCGTGCGTCGACGACGATGATTCGCTCTCCCGCGCGACGTCTCTCGTGGCAGCCCTCGCGACGCCGTCGTCTCGACGCGGCGAGCCGGTCTCCGACCCCGCCGCGCGGCGGTGCGCCTTCGCGGCCCTCGCCCACGTCTGCGCCTCGTCGGACGGCCGCCTCGCCAAGCTCCACGTCCCCACGCTCGCGAGGGAAATCCACGCGTCCGACGACCCAGGAATACGCTCGACCTGCCTCGTCGCCGTCGCCGAGCTCTGCGTCGAGCACGCGTCTCTCGTCGCCCCGCGCCTCGGCGCCGTGTTCAGGGCTCTCACGTGCGACCCCGACGATTCCGTGCGCCGCCACGCGATCGTCCTCGTGTCGCGCCTCCTGGCGCGCGACTACGTCAAGTGGCGCGTCGAGCTCGCCCACCGCTTCTTCGCCGCGACGGCCGACGACCACGACGTAAACGCCGACCTCGCGAGGACGGCCCTCGTCGACGCTCTCCTCCCCAAGCACCCGACCCTCGTGGTCAACCACTTCGTCGCCGCAATATTCGTCCTCAACGGCGCGCGCCTCGGCCAGGACGACGCCGACGTCGCGGAGATCGACCGCGACAGCTACCACCTCGTCCGCGCCGCGACCTCCGCGATCGGCATCCTCGACGACGAGGGCGGCCGCTCGTCCTCTTCCCCGCGTCGCTTCGAAAGAGACCTCGCCGACAAGTTTTCCCTTCACCCCCACCGCCGCCGCCGCGTCTACAAAACCCTTCTCGCCGCGACGCCCGACGAGGGCAAGATCCAGGTCGCCGCAAAGCTCGCCAGAGACGTCCTCGCTTCCGCTGCCGACAACCTTCTCGGAAACCTCGTCGACCCTCATAACTCCCCCGCAAACGTCGTCGCCGACGCCCTCGCCCTCCTCTCCTCCGACCTCAAGGTCACCTCCTCCTCCTCCTCCTCCTCCTCCTCGGGCACGGGCGGGGACGACGACGACCCCGACGACCCCGACGACGACCCGGCGAATACGAGCGGCGGCGCCGCCGGTGGTCCCAGGCCCCGCCAGGTCAAGCGAGTCCTCGCGGCCGCCAGGGGCCGCCTCCTCTCGAAAATGTCCAAGCGCCACCTCCTCGAACAGATCCTCCCTATCCTCATCTCGCTCAAATCTAACCTCGAGCACCACAAGAGCCCCATCCTCGCCGACCTCATGGCCTGCCTCCGCGACGTCCTCCGCACCTACGGCCCCGACGTCGACGCCGTCCTTTCCCAGGACCCCCACCTCGCCGCCGAGCTCAAGTACGATCTCGCGCGCGCCGCAAAATCCGCCGCAGCCGACGATGCGACGCCGCAGTGATGATAGGATAGGAGGGCCCCAAGTTTTGTGGTGGGGGACAGTGCTTTTCGGGGGGGGTTAATCTCATCAACAGGCTGCTGGTGCAGCTGCTCCTGCTGCACCAAACCCCCTTTTGTGGTGCACGACGCGAATCCTTTTCGCAAAGACGACGCGCCGACATTGACCACGATGGGCGCACAGGAAAGTAAGGCGAACTATGCAATCATTGGGTGCGGACTCCCCGGGCGCGGCATGGGCTGGTTTCACGCGCTGCAAGTGGTCGAGGGCGTGTGTCCGAGCGCGAGGCTGAGCGACGTGGTCGAGCCGTGGTTCCTCGGCGGCGGCAAGGCCTCGGCGGGCGGGACCACCTTCGAGAAGGACGTGGTAGTCGTCTGGACCCCCAAGGGCGTTGCCTTCCACGAAACCATAGGAGACGCACTCTTTGCAGGCGCCGACGGACCGACCAAGATCGCCCTCGTCGCGGGACGCACGGTCGACAACCCCAAGCTGTTCCGCGCGGCGATCAAGGCCGGCGCGACGCACGTTTTGCTCGAGAAGCCCGGGGCACCCACGGTCGCCGAGCTCGAGGCGATGGCCGCCGAAGCCAAGGCCGCAAACGTGCCCGTCTTCATGGGCTTCATCAAGAACATCGCCGCGTACGTGACCGACGCGCTCGCCGCCCGGGCCAAAGACCCCGGGGCGACCGTGCTCCTCGAGAGCCGCAACGACTACACCAAGGAAACCCTCGCCGAGTGCTTTTCTCGCAACTCGGAGGGCCTCCTCAAGAACATGGCCGTCCACGAGCTCGCGCTCGCCGCCCAGTTCTTCGGGATGAGAGCCGACAACATCACCAGCGTCGACCTCGACGCCGACGGCTGCGAGTGCCTGACCCTCGGCGGTCACACCGACTTTTCCAGGGTCGATTTCACGCTTTTCAACGACCAAGGCACCAGAGTCAGGATCAAGGCCGACCGCTGTTCGGGAGACGGCTGCCGCGCGGTCGTCGCCGCCGCCGACGGGACTCTCCTCTACACGCGGGATCTCGTCGACGAGGCCAAGGCGAAACAAGTTCAGGCCCGCATGAAGGAGCACCCGGACTGGCTCGGCTACCTCATCACCCAAGAGGCCGAGTACGCCAAGCTCAAGGAGCTCTGCGCCGAACACGCCCTCAAAGGCACGACACCGCCCAACGTCGCCACAATCGAGATCGGCATCGAAGCCCTCAAGCTCGCGGAGTACCTCACGCCCGTCATCAAGGCCAAGCTTGGCGCCTAATCTATCCTCCTAACATCCATCTTGTCGCCCCACGCCGCCGTCGTTGTCGTCGTCGTTCTCGCCATCGTCGTTATGTTTTCTGTTCTCGCTCCCACCCCTCCCTCTCTCCGACGGAGGTGAGGAGGCTTCCCTGGCCGCCGCCGCAGGGCGAACAACAAAGCGCCGCCGCCGCCCTCGAGAAAAAGACATAGAAACCGCCGCACTCTTTCCCCAACAACCAGAAAGATAGAAGAAAAAAATGCGATGTAATAAAGGAGGAGGCCGATAGAGTATGGTATACGAGCTCGCTCTCTTGCCAGAGGAGATCGGGTCTCGACGCGTGGTGGTCGACTTCGACAGCCGCAAGTACGCGCGCGTGCCACACGCGCTGACGAACGAGGCCAGCATCGAGGCGTCCTGGGTTCAAGCCAAAGCGAGGAACGCACGGATCTTCAACGGATCCAAATTCCGCCTCGCGGGGCCGATCCACGTCGGAGAAACGGTGTCGATCCCGCTCGGGCTCACCGACTACCGCGACTACTTGGGGACGAACTGCCGTGCGGCGGCTTTCGAGGCTCTCGTCGCCGACGGGCGTCGCGATTTCGGGTACGCGGGCGCTCACCTCTCAAACGCTCTGGGGTGCGAGACGGTTTTCGTGACTGCCGACGCCAAGCTCGTCCTCCTCCGACGGTCGACGGCCGTCGCGACCCACGCCGGCCAGTACAACGGACCCTCCGGCCATGCCGAGCCGAGCAGGTCGGGCGCGGATCCGGGCGCCGTCGCGTCCGAAGTACTCGAAGAATCTATCGTGGCCGAGATCGTCGAAGAGCTCGGAGTGCCTCGGACCTGCCTTGCCAAGCCGAAATTGATCGGCTGCATGCTCGAGACTGCGTCCCTCAAACCGGATTTGCTCTTTGCAACGACGGCGACCTTGACGTCCGTCGAGATTACTGCCGCGTATGAAAAGGCCCTCGAAAAATGGGAGTCCGACGACATCCTCTTTCTCTCGCTCGAGGATATTCTTCAAACCGACGTGCCCCTCAAGCCGGTCACCCACGCCGCTCTCGACTGCTACCGTCGCTCCCTGCTCGGGATGTCGTCATAAGGCGCTTATTAACCGACCGACAACACAACTATATATCCCGCGTAATCTGTCAACAAAAGCTCGTTGGTTTCTCTACTATGTCTCGAGATGATGGGATGACGGATTAGCTCAGGAGGGTTTTGCGGGACTGCTGCACATGATTCGGTGGTGGTACCACGCGAAGTCGTGCCTTTGTAACTCATTAACCTGGAGCGGGATGGTGTGCACGAAATGCTACTACTACTCGTGAAGCGGCGGGAAGTCTCCGCACCTCGTCGCGAAATAAACGCACGCCATGAAAGCAGGAAATCAAGCAAGCAAGCAAGAATCGCTGTGCAAGCTTTAGATGAGGTTGTTGTTGGCCCCGGAAGCGCTATGATAGTGCTGTGCACCCCGGCGGGCACGAAGTAGCACGGGAGGAGGCCGTCGGGCTTATCCTCCAAAATCTCTCCTGGGTTTCCCTGCGGTCGCCACTCGCCGTTTTGCGGAGAACTTCATCAGTAAAGCGCCTGACCCTCGGTGATAGTGCTTTTTTGTTCGGTGAGCGGAGTGGCTCGTTTGGCACGCAGAGCGGCTTTTTCTTCACAACCCAGACGATATCCATGACTTCAAACCGGTCCTCGACTTCCTCCTCCTCGTCGCTCTCCTGGAAGGACCACAGCGATTCGCACCCGGAATCCATGTTGATATTATTTATTAGCTGTTTTTTTTCTAAACAAGAATTTCAAGTCGAAATGTTCCTTTTGAAGGCCACGTTGTAACTTATAACTAAAAATGCTAGCAGAGATAGTGACGCAGAACAGAGCATCTAGGATTTGGCAACGTCAGAGGGTTTTTTTCTTTTCTCGGCGGATGTTCTGTTCTGCTGCGGGGCACTTTCGACCTCGTCGTCGTCGTCGGCGCCATGGTACTTATTATTTGCAAGGCTTATTATCATCCCGGTCGACGTAGGCGAGATGAATTCATTCCGTGTCAAATTTATTATTCGAGGCAAGCCTGAACCAGTAATAAGTATTTGTTGCATTCTTGCATTAAATAAATTATCACATTGGCCAGCCACAATCGCAACGTCGTCGTCGCAGCAGAACGGTCGCATGGGCCGGAGCGAATAGACGCCGATGAGCGGGAGCTGGCCAGAAGAGCACGCGCGCTGGGGGTGGGCATACTATGCGTGGAGGACGTCGTCGTCGTGAGACAAGCAGAGAAGAAGCATGGCGCAGAGCGGCGGTACTGCTGCTGCTGCTGCTGCTGCTGCTGAACGGTGGCCGTGCACCTCCGAGTCTCATCACGAATTTCAGCATGCGTGAGGCACGAAGCGCAGCAGCAGCACCAGTCATGGGTCACACAGTCGCAGGAAGATCACCGTCGTATTCCTGTTGTTGTTGTTGTTGTTGTTTTTCGACAGCAGTAGTCCGAGGGCTTGCTGTCGCGGGGGAGCGTCCTTCCACGGGTGTGCCCGGCTGCCGACCAAGGTCATCGTCGGTTTGTCGATCAAGGTCGTCGTCCGGTAGCCGATCGAGTTCTTCGGTCGTCGTCCGGTGGCGTGGTCGGCGAAAGTCGTCGACGGTTCGCGCCGAACTGAGCTGGGGCGACTCGATCTGGGCGACGGGAGCGGTGGGGTCTATCGCCAAATCGAGCTCGAGAAGGTCTTGCGCTCTGTTATGGGTCGAACCGGTTCGGAGCGCGTGCCAGCAGCGGAAAAAGGTGGAATATTCGCACGGGAGGAGGGCGCACGTGAGGACGACGAGCAGGAAGACGCAGACGAGCTCGGAGCTCCGCCAGCTATAGTAGCGATAGCAGTCGCGTTGGTTGGAGAAGGCGGTGCGGGCAACACCGCGGTCGAGTTCTCGCGAATAATAGAGGGCAAGGGCATGATGCTGGCTGCCCCCGCCGTAAAGAAGGCAGGAGTTATCCTCCGAGTGGGCCACGCACGTCTCTTGGGCGTCGAAGCAGTCGATCGTGCGACACTTGCACCTCGAGCGTCTTTGAACCCTGCCGTCCCAATAGCAATGGTGCATCGTGACGCATTTGGCCGACTTGTCGAACGCAACGAGCGAGACGAGCTCGATCGCGAGTATGACGCGCGCGACTATCGTAAGCCCGACCCAAAGGCACACGGACGCGTTGAGAGCGGTCCGGCCCGTCGGAGTGAGCTTGAATTTGGGGGCGATCGGCCGTCTGGTCCCCGAATCGTTGAGGCAAAGCGCCGCGATGGCGCAGCCGAGGCCCGCCGAGCTCGCGGCCAGCTGCCATCGCCACGCCCCGATTCCGCGCTGCGTGAGCGTGCACGCCAACAGCACGAAGCTGAGGGCCTCGCCGACGACGTGCCATCGCGGCGAGCAGGCCGCGCGCGCCCCAGAACCTAGGTCGACCAAGCTCGCCCACGAAAGCCTTTCCTCGGCTTCCACTGCAGCAACGCTTGTGGTGCTCTCGCGACGCACCGGAAATCCCTCGACCGAAACGGTCGTTTGGTGGAACGACGATCGGACGTCGAGGAGGATCTGGCTCCGCTCGACCGGGAGCGCCTGGACGGTCGCCGGGAGCGGCGCGGCGCGCGTCGAAGGGTCCTCATCGATCCCGTCCTCCGGATCCTCATCCATTTCTTCCCCTTTCTTTCATAATTTTTATGTGTCTGGGAAAGAAAACTTCTCGCGACTTCACGTTGTTTTCACGGACAACGGAACCTACAACTCATAACGGTCACGAGTTCAAATAGTATCAACACGATGACTAGTAGTGTCTCTGCAAACGCCTTCGCCAACGGCGCTAACCAGAACTGCGGGAACGTGCTCACGGGGCGCTCCACGACGCGCCTCCACGCTCCCCCGGGGGGGAGCTCCTCGATTTCTCTTGCCTGGGACTCGCCCGACAAACCCCCCGCCGCCGAGAATAAGAAATCGCAGCAATTCGCAGCCCCCCAGGCCGCAAAACCCGAAACGGCCCCCATCTCCAGCAACGCCTATGCCAACGGCGCCAACCAGAACTGCGGCAACGTTCTCACGGGACGCTCCACGACCCGACTTCACGCGCCACCGGGCGGCACGTCCTCCGTCAGTCTCTCCTGGGACTAAATGAGCCGCTGCTCGTCCTCCCTCGTCCTCGATCGTCCCCGATCCCCCGCAAGATGATACATGGAAATAAAGATATAACTATGCCCCCGCCCCGTAAGCTACATGATAGAGGAGGACCCAACCTGCGCACTAGGAGGCCCGCACTGTCGGAAGGAAGGAAGGAAGGAAGGAAGGGAGCGGGAGCATCATCACAACACGACCTCGTCGTTCGCCCACAGTCATGTTGGTTCTCCGCGATGTCTTTGCGTGGACATGTCATTCTACGTACCGCGGGGCCTCCTCCTTGAAGGCGAAATTGATGTATTACATTCTAGTATAAAACAAGTGCAGGCCAGTAAGTTCACCTAGTCCCAATCTCTAACCCCAGCAAGTTCACCTGTTCCCGTTAAGTTCACCTAGTCCCAATCTCTAACCCCAGTAAATTCGGCGTAAACCAATCTCTAACCCCAGTAAGTTCGGCGTAAACCCACACTCACCCCACTCACCTGCGAGCTCGTCGCTCTCACCCCCGCCAATCTAAGCTGCTTTGATCCGCACACGCCGCTAAGCTTTGAGTTTACTCTAAAAGCCCCAGTAAGTTCACACTTGGTCTCAGTAAGTTCACCTGGTCACTAAGTTCACCTAGTCCCAATCTTTAACCTCAGTAAGTTCACCTGGTTCCAGTAAGTTCACCTGGTCCCAGTAAGTTAACCTATAGTGCGCGTGTAGACGCCGGGAGGGGGCTTATCGGTATTGCGCAGCACGTGTGGGGTAGGGTGGAGTCGTCGACCAAGAAGAGGATATCCTCGGGGTTGCCGATCGACACAGAGCCACGTAGAGCTGGACGTGGCAGAAAACGGGCTTCGCCAAGAGGACGCCGACCTCGCGGGGCGTCAGGCCCTGGCTCTTGGTGATCGTTTGGTGTCGGCGGGCCTCAAGGGATACAGGTTGGAGGAGCCTCGGTGACACGACGCGATCGATGATGTATCTGGTACCGTTGCAGTGGCCGTGCGACGGGTCGAGGTTGCGAAGACATTAAGCTCGCGATCAAAGTCAGCATGCCGTTGGTTGTCAGGGAGTTCCCGAAAACTCGACTGTAAAGAGCGAGGCGTCGGCTTCCGACCCAACCTAGTCGGCCGAAAAAAAGAACTCCGACGCCTCGTCTCCGGGAAAAAAAGGCCGCGGTCATTCATGCGCGCGTTGTCAGCATCGACAACATCGTTTCGACGGGGCGTGAGAATGGCGCGCTGGCTAAAAGAGCCGCCGCGGGTCGTGGAAATAGTCTGCGAGGTCGCCGTAGACGGCTTGGAGGATCACTGTCTGGCTCTCGCGCCTACCTGATCCTTACCCTAAATCGAGGGACAGACAAACAGACAACGCATTAGGCCGGGCTCGCTGTGCCCTCACCGCCCTCACCCATTTCGCCGCCTCTGGGAACCCCGCCCAGGCCGCCCGATCCCAGCAGGACGTCACCCTTCGTCGCACATACGTCCGGCGGCAGCATGCGTACGACCTACGGGCGGGGCCCGTCCTTTCTTCGCCTGCCCCACGCCTCGGCGATGACCCCGACTAGGTCCCGCGTACTTATCTCCGCCCGTCAGGCACATCCCTCATACCCCACAAACCCACCCACATCCTTCATGCTCCCCACACACACCCCCCCCTCTTAGCAGTCGACATTTAAAGACAGACAAACAGACAAACAAACAAACAGACAGACAAACATCCTTCATGCTCCCCACACACACCCCCCCCTCTTAGCAGTCGACATTTAAAGACAGACAAACATCTGTCGATTAGTAGTTAGGATTCCGTTCGACGAAAGAAAGAAGGGTTAGGAAAAAGGAGGCGACGTTGGCGCCACAAAAAGAAGGCTCGCGATGGGCATGCGAAGCGTCGTTTTCGTCGTGTTGCTGGTCGTAACGACCGGCGAAGAGTTGTTCGAAGCCGTGCGAGCCGATGACGTCGATCGAATCAAAGCCGCGCTCAAGGCCGGCGCCGAGATCGACGCCAAATCCCCGAAATTCGGCGACCAGACGCCCCTCATGCACGCGACGTTGCAGGGAAAGGTGCGACGACGACGCACAATCGGCGTTAAAGATCGCGCAGGTCAATGCCGCCAAGTTTCTGCTGGATCGAGGCGCCGACGTAACGATCGGCGAAAAGGACGGCTACACTCCGATGCACGGCGCAGGCTATCAGGGCCGCGCCCCTCTTGTGAAACTGCTCGCTAGCAAGGGCGTTCCGGTCGACGAGGCGCACGCCGACGGCTACACCCCCATCCAACGAGCGTGCTGGGGGCGGGAAAAGCGCCACTCCAAGGCAGTCAGCGCCTTCCTCGATGCGGGAGCCAAGCTTGACAACGCCGCGAGCTGCCGTACCACCAACAAGCACACCAAGAGACTCTTGTATGCCGCTGGGATTCCGGGAGCGACACCGCCCTCTGAGGAAGCCAAAGCCGAGCGAGCGAGCCTGTAGTTTCTCTCTCAGTCTCTCCTTGGCGTATGTGGCGAGCCTCAATGAAATAATCAGTTAGGCAGGGCAGAAGAGTATAGCGAGCCGATAGGTACACAATGGAAGAGAGAAAGCGCGCAAAATAAGTGGCTCGGTATCTTGGGAGTGACTGGCGCACATTTTTTTATCCCGCGCGACAAACGAAAGGTGTGGCCCTCGACCTGAATCCAAGGCGAGCCAAGTCAACGTTCATAGGGAGGGCAGTCTGCGTAGGGTCGGCGGTCCGCACACATAATACCTGAAATAATTGTCCTTGGCCCGCATGTGTTCTCCGGATGTCTTGGGCATGTCCGCATAGGTGAGAACGTAGGTTGGGCCCCAGGAGCGGAGTCCGGGGCCTCAAAAGTCTAAAAACCGACCCTGTCTCCTGGCGCACTCGAAGAGCAGCATCTTCGTCGTCAAAGGTCTACGGAAATGGTCGGCTGCGCGACGATACCAGTCCCAAGAGCGTCCGAGCCTGGCAAACGCAATTCACTTCGACCAACAGCAGCCACGGCACTCCATGAGGCTCGCGTGCACAAGGACGCAGTCGCCTCACGCGGGATGTTGGTTGCGCCTCTGATGAGCTAGCACGATCTTCAACATCTCCAAGTACCACCCAGCCGCAGAGGCAGCGAAAAGCGGCGGCATAGTTCCCTCGTTTACGGCCAGGCTGACCTGCCGTGCTCGAGCACCAGGCGAGCGACGTCATCATTCATGGATTTGGTCACTCGCCTCGAAACAAACAACGGAGTGATGAGACTTGGTCATTCTCGATGTCATGTTCGAGCAGTAGGCGGGCGTACGCGGATCGTACGGTTAGCGATGGAATGCGCACTGTCGCAGTGGTTGACGTCTGTGCCGCGCTCAAGCAAAAGGGGCGCGTGACGTCGTCGTGGCCTTGATTGTCGCGAAACGACCCTACCATCGGGCGTGCCGCGCGATAGCGCGACATCAGCGCGGCCCTTCTTTCAGGCCAGCGATACGAAGCGGCGCGAAGCGCGGCACGGTGGACGTCTGCAATTGAACCAGGGGCGCACGATCTCAAATTAGCCCGATTCTAAGAGCGGCATATCACCCACCCCTGGCCGCGGCTGCGCAGCAGCAGCAGACGATGGTACCAGCGTGGCCGTTCTCGCCCGGGATCGATCGACGATGGTACCAGCGCGGCCGTTCTCGCCGCCCGGGATCGATCGGATCGGATCCTTTGCGCCATTGCTGCTCGATAAGATAGTGGCGACGCTTCGTGGGCGACGTCCGCGCCTCGATCAAAAAAAAGGGCGCGCCCCGAGGAGGCGCGTTGTCGACCTCGTAGTCCCCCCAACAACAACAGGGAGTCAGTTCGTTTGACGATGTGTGATGAAGTTTGTGTCGTCGCCAAGCACGAGGAGAGCGCGCGGCCAAAGAAGGCGGAACCGCGGCGCAGGAGTAGCGGCGAGCCGCGGAAGTCTCGAAACAACAATAAGAACGAGCGCACGCCGCAGCGGAGCGGGCGTGGTCGCGGGCGACCGTCACCCCGCAGCGGTGGTGGGCGCGGGCGAGCGAGTGCCCCCCAGCAAGAATGCGAGGAGGAGAAAGTGGATATGATGTTCGGATTGGAGGAGGACGATCAGGTCGTTCCCGGCGAGGGTCGGTCGCAGAGGAGAAGCCAGCGTCGCGCGGACCACCTGCTTCGGTTCACGGCGCCTCCGCGCGAGGCGTCGAGGCCGGGGGAGGCTCGGCGGGGAACGCGCGAAATTCGGCGCAAGCCGCGGGCTTCGGTTGGTGGTGCGTTCGAGAACAGCGGGGTCCGGCTGCTGGTGACGGACGGGGGCGCGTCTCCGCTGGCGGCCGACGCGGACGCGTCGCCCGAATGGCGGAACGTGTGCGCGATCGAGGCCCCCGAGGCCGAGTGTCCGATTTGCCTGTATTCCCCCAGGGCGCCGGTCGCCGGGAGCTGCGGGCACGTGTTCTGCGCGGCGTGCGTCGTGCGGCACCTGTCGATGGTCGAGGTGAGTCGGTCCAAGCGGTGTCCGTGCTGCAATCGGTCGCTCGCCGCGAGCGAGCTGAGGCCGGTGCGGTTCTTTGCCGAAAGCGAGTTGTTCGTGCTGCTCGAAAGGCCGCGGGCGGCGCGAGCCGCTCGACCTTTCGTCGAGGGCGCCGCGCGCAACGTCGCGCTGCCCGTCGCCTCGGTCGCAACACAATTTTGCGACGCGCATTCCAAGCTCACGCTCGCGGGTTCGGACGGCGTCGTGGACGCCGTATTCGACCGCCTCGGCGACGAGCTGCGGGAGGCGGCGGTCGAGGCGGAGGACGACCTCGGTCGCGCGAGCGTCGCCGCGGCCGTCGCGGCGATGGCGACCGTCCGCGAGGCGCTCGGCCCGGCGGTCGAAACCGCCGACCCGTTGCCTTCCCCCGCCGACGGCAAGGTGTTCTTTTTCTACGGCCGGGCCGACGGCGAGCCGACCTTTCTCCATCCGCTCGCGCTCCGGTGCCTGCTCGCGGCTGCGGGCGGCGACGCGTCGCGGCTGCCGCGGTCGCTCTCGCTTGGGCGCGCGCGCAACGTCGACCGCTTCGAGCAATGCGTCGAGTCGCGTCGCCGGCTGCCGTGGCTCGCTCACGTCCAGCTCGGGTGCGACGTCGCGCTCGTCGACGTCGACGTCGAGGACCTCAACAGTGGTGGTGGTGGCGACGACGACTGGGGGGCCCGGGCGGCGGTCGCGCGCGACGCCGACGCCGAGCTCTCGGCAGCGTACGCGGCGCGCGACGAGCGCCTGCGGAAGGACCGCGACAAGCGCCGCCGGGCCGAGAAGAAGCTCCGGGCCAAGGCAAAAAAGGAAGCGCGGCTCCCGGACCAGGCGGCCCTCGAGGAGCTCCGCGCTCTCCGATCATTCGAGCTCAACAACGACGACTTCGCTCCGCTCTCGGCCGCCGCCGCCTCGCTCGAGGACCCCGCGTTGGCGCGCTCGCCCGAGGAACCCTCCTTCGCCGCGCTGGTAGCCAGAGGCTTCGCCGCCGAACTCGGCTGCCCGGCCCTCGGTTCGTCCCCGCGCGACGCGCCCGCCACCAGCCCCTCGTGCTGGGGCCGCCCGATCGCGTACGCGCCCCCCCTTCTTTTTTTGTCTAACCCCGTCGCAGCAGCCGACGACGCCCTCCCCCGCCGCCGGCCGACGAGATCCCCTCGGGCGACGCCTTCGCGCCCCCGCCACCCAACCGCGAACTCGTGAGTCGTCTCTGTTTTCGATATCATTTGTCCCCGCAGGCGCTGGCGGGCGCCCTCGAGACGGCGCTTCGCGACGACGAGCACCGACGATCTGCCTCGCAGGCAGCTGCCCCGGGATCCTCCTCCTCCTCCTCTTCCTCGAGAAAAAAGAAGGAGAAAAGGGCCGTCCTCTCCCTCACAGGCGGAGGCCGCCGCTACGACTAGAGGGTCCCTCCCTTGGCGTCGTCTGCCTCCCCTACTCGCGGAGGACCCAAGTTCCACCACCACCACCACCACTCGTACGTGACAATAATGACCGAACAATTATTTCGCCAAACAACGCTGGAGCGCGTTGCAGTAGTGGGCACCACTGGTGGTGGACTTCTTCGTCTACCTTGTTGGGAACGCCCGCGGGACGCGTCGTCGTCACGCGGCCGGCCTACCAAGATGGCTCGCTCTTATGACCGAATCCGCGAGGTCTCGCAAGTCGTCCGCAGAGCGAGGCGCAGGGTCGATGATCTGGACTTCGTGGCCCGCGTCTTCGAGCGCCGGACGAAGAAGCCATCAAGCGGCACAACTGCCAAAGCCCTCATCGAATGAATCAGGTACTGGGGCTACACAGCAACCCCTCCAAGTTCCAGGATCGGCCTCCTACCTAGACGCGGCGGCTGCGCTTGCACTTTGCCAGCCGACGCCGATACCAAGGACAACACGTTCTGCTGCCCCGCCTAGGACTTTTTCTCCAACGCGCGCCGCGCTGAGGAGGAGACCTCATGTCGGCAGCAACTGGAAAACCAGACACTGGGTGGTTTCCCCTGTGTCAACCCCTACCAGTACCACCGCTCCGGCGCAGAGATGCAGGAAGATCCACCGCCACCAGCGATGCCGGTGGAGAAACGACGCGCACTGTACCACTTCACTAACTTCAACGTCCTCAACTAAAAAAGGGTACTTGCGAAAGCCCGAAAGCGAGTATCACAGGGGTATATATAGCCCCGCGCACTCACACACACCAGGACAGGCTAGCACAAACACTAGACCCCCCTCATCTGGGCGCTTTCACTTACCAGGACCGGATGTTCATCTCCGACGCAGATGTTCATCTTAAGCAGATGGCGTCGTCGTCTGCCCTCATCTGGGCGCTTTCACTTACCAGGACCGGATGTTCATCTCCGACGCAGATGTTCATCTTAAGCAGATGGCGTCGTCGTCTGCTGGGTCCCCATCGTCTCGCATACACATACATGCTTGACTCGCCCCAGATGTTCACGTTTCACTATGATGGGGAAGCACAGGGGTATATATAGCCCCGGGCACTCGCACACACCAGGACCGGCATTCCTACCCTTCCTTTTGGTTATGGGCCCTTAAAGCGCTCGAGGTGGATCGCGTGTTCGAATCCGCCCCACCGCTGCGCCGCAAGGAGTGTGTGAGTGTCTACAAAGCAGTTGCCGTCGCCAACTGCTGGAGCCCCATCGTCTAGCACAAACACTAGACCCCCCTCATCTGGGCGCTTTCACTTACCAGGACCGGGTGTTCATCTCCGACGCAGATGTTCATCTTAAGCAGATGGCGTCGTCGTCTGCTGGGTCCCCATCGTCTCGCATACACATACATGCTTGACTCGCCCCAGATGTTCACGTTTCACTATGATGGGGAAGCACAGGGGTATATATAGCCCCGCGCACTCACACACACCAGGACCGGCATTCCTACCCTTCCTTTTGAGTATATCGGTCCTCCCGTGCTGGACTGCCTTCGGCATAGTAGGTAGCTGCTACTTGAATAGCGGCTGGCTCGACTGGCGCAGAAAGAAAGAAACACACACACACACCCCTGTTATGACACGCAACGGATCCAACAAGAAACTATCGCACCAACGTAACCCTTTGAGTTACTCCTAAATAAACCCTTGTTGTTAAGACAACAACAACAACAACAACAACTTTTCTGCGATGCACCACTTGGTGCTCGCAGCCGCGATGGTAGTGCCGCGACGCTTTTTGGTCGCGCGCCACGGGCTTACAAATTGGAATCAAGAAGGACGAATCCAGGGAACGCTCGACCTCTCCGAGCTGACGGCCGAGGGCGTGGACCAGGCAGAAGCGTTGGGGGCGCACATCGCCTCGACTGAGGTGGTGGGGGCCGTTTGGTGCTCGCCCCTGCGCAGGGCGCGGCAGACCCTCGCCGCTATCGAGGCCAAGTGCGCCGAGGGCGGGCGGTCGCTGCCTCCGCCCATTATTCACGATAATCTAAAGGAAATAGATCTTTACGGATGGCACGGCCAGCTCAAGACCGACATCGAAAAAACCGAGCCCGAGGCTTGGCTCCGCTGGAAGTCCAACCCACAAGCCTACCGCACGCCGGAGGGGGCCGCGCCGTTGCCCGAACTCTGGGAGAGAGCGCGCTCTAGTTGGAGACTGCTCCTCGCCGCTGAAACCGTGGACACTACGCTCGTCGTCGCGCACGGCGCGTTTAATCGCTGCCTCGTCGCATCCGCGCTCGGCTGCGACATCGACGCCTTTCGCGACTCGCGATTTCAGTTCGAAAACTGCGCCATGTTCGAGCTTGTCTTCCACGGCGACGACCTCGCGACCTGGCGCAAGGTGTTTACCCCATCATCGAACGGGCAGGAGGTGGCGACCCCCCCGGTCGTCGCCGGGGCCTTCTTCTAGACGCCGCGCGATTTTATATTGTATTACGAAGCTTTCTTAACTGGACCACCGATCCTCGGTGCCGGCAGGCCATAGCTGGTCACGCCATAAACAGTCGGCGATACTTGTCGTTGGCGAGCTCGACGAGGCCGTCGTAGTTCTTGAGGTCTGCGGGCGATCGTGTGTGTGTGTGGTCTCCTAACAATAAATAGAATCGCACCGAACTGCTCGCCAAAGCTCGTCACGCGCAAGGGCTTGATGCACGAGCTGTTCTGCACGGTGCCGAGCACCTCGACATAATAACCCGGTTGGGGCATAGCCTCGCTGCTGCCGCTCAGGGCTAGCCGCACTTCTACGTCGTCCTGCGGTGCGTCGGCGCGGGTCGGTGCGACACACGCACCGAAGTTCGCACGAGGTCGGGCCCTGCGACTTGTCCGACGACGGACACGGTCGCACCTTTGTCCACCGTCGTCAGCATCTTGCCGTTGAGCCGAGCTGCCGCTCCGGTTTCGAAAAACTCCGAGCCCATCGCCTGGAACAAGAACTACCAAGACCGCTTGTTCGTTTTGAATTCAAAACCGACCGTTACCCTAAGAAAAGTTGTTCGCATGTTCGCTAACCCTTTAGTTGTTTTTGTCAAAGACACACCACGTCGAATTTTTTTTTCCACATTTTTTACACGCAGCGAGCAACGAGGAGGTTTTTGAATCAATCATTCTCCAAGAAGAAGAAGAAGAAGAAGAAGAAGAAGAAGAAGAAGATCATAAGGTTCAACAAAAGAGAGGGTGCGCGTCGACATTCTCGGTACAATTGGCGGGGGGGGCACATAGGTAGGGGACAGGGTGCCTATTATAATTGATCGATCGGAGCAAGCGAAGGCCCAAACTACTGAGCGCGACAACAGATAACAGACAGACAGACACGAGACTACTAGAGTTGTAGAGGAGTAACGAAACGGAGCGGCGAGATCGAGGGGGTCGCGAGGGGGAGGAGAAGGCACAGAACGAAAAGGAAGCGAACGACGCGATGATGATAAATCCAAGCAAGCATGGTGTTGTCACTCGCCCGGGGGCGCGTTTAGAGAGGTCCCGACGACGGCGTGATGATGGTGGTGGCAAGAAAGGCAGGGCAGAACTCTACTAGACCCCCCGTGGCGAGGGGTCATCCGGTGACTCTGAAGGTGCCGAGGAGGCCTCCGGACACGGGGCGACGAAAAACCGCGCGGGATCGTCGGCGTCGAGGACGTCGCGCGCGTTCAAGGCGGAGGTCGACGCGCCCAGAATCGGTACGGTGTCGCCGCGCGCCCGCGCCGTCGTGACGATGCGGAGAAATTCCTGGCGCGGCATGTTGGTCGCGCCCATGGCAATCTTGTAGGGGAGCTCCATGCCGAGATCCCAGAGGACGTAGCCCGAGAGGCGGAGCCAGTTTGCCGTCGCGGCGCACTGGACGCTGCCCGCGCTCGGAAAGTTGGAAAAGCCCGAGAGCGAGGTGTAGACGTTGCCGCACGCATACCCGAGCTCGCCGGCGACGAGGGTATCGTCGCGCCAACACTCGAAAGTGTGAACGCGCACGCACGACATCGGAGGCGACTCGAGGATGGCGCGGAAGGCGGCCACGAGCGGCGGGTACAGCCAACACTCGTCGCCGTGTTGGCGGCTGATCCCTTTGACCACCGCGTCGAAGGCGGCGTCGCACGAGACGCGGAAGTGCTTGGCCTTGCGTCGTATCGACCGGGGCGCGCGTCGGTCTTCAAACCGCAGAGCACACCGCTGCCGGTGGAGCTTTGGAAGCAACGCGTAGGTGTCGGCGGCGACGCGCTGCGCCATGGTCAAAAACCCGTGGGACATGAGCGCCGCGATAAACCCCGGCTCGAAGCTCGACGCCCAGCAGAATTCGCCGCCGTACCGAGACGCGATGAGCCGCGCGACGCGCTCGAGGCTCGCCTCATCGCACCGCTCGATGAACGGCACGCCCTCAAGCCACGGACACGAACGCGCGATCCGCCGAGACGACTCCTCCGCGTTCTCCTCACGACGCGACACGGGCAGCCAGTAACGAGACGCAGGCTTCGACTCCTCCTTGGAAGACACAGTCACGCGAATCACCTCCTCCCCGCTGCTCTTCGACTCCGCGGCCGAGCTTTTACCCGGACCGCTCACCGTCGCGGCCGTTATCAAAAACATCTCAACGCCTTCCGCTCGGAGAACTTGGCATCGAGGCTCTTTGGGCAGACGGCATTGCTTTCCGTTGAGGTTCTGACTTTGACTTCTCGCGAGACGCCGAGTCGGGGCTAGACGTAAAAACGGAGAGAGATCCGAGATCGAGATCTCGTGGCGGCCCTCAGGAAAGAAAGAAAGAAAGAAAGAAAGAAAGAAAGAAAGAAAGAAAGAAAGAAAGAAAGAAAGAAAGAAAGAAAGAAAGAAAGAAAGAAAGAAAGAAAGAAAGAAAGAAAGAATGAATGAAAGAAAGAAAGAAAGAAAGAAAGATAAAAAGTCGAAAGAGGAAGGGTCGCTGAGAGAGAGACTCTTGAGAGCCACCGTTGCACACCACGCCCAACACGTCTATTCTCCCTCCCGTAGATCCACCACTCATATCACCCGGTGTGTTCGTTCCGGAGCTCTGAAGAGTTGTGGCGCCACACATGTGCACGTACGTCTCTCGAAAAGTCCCACGCGGAAGGGCAGACACTAGATACGCGATCCTAATAATAAGTAGACAAGTGCAGGCCAGTAAGTTCACCTAGTCCCAATCTCTAACCCCAGTAAGTTCACCTGGTCAGTTAGTTCACCTAGTCCAAATCTCTAACCCCAGTAAGTTCGGCGTAAACCCAATCTCTTTAGTTCGGCGTAAACCCGCACCCACTCACCCCACTCTCCTTCGAGCTCGTCGCTCTCACCCCCGCCAATCTAAGCTGCTTTGATCCGCACACGCCGCTAAACTTTGAGTTTACTCTAAAAGCTCCAGTAAGTTCACACTTGGTCTCAGTAAGCTCACCTGGTCACTAAATTCACCTAGTCCCAATCTCTAACCCCAGTAAGTTCACCTGGTTCCAGTAAGTTCACCTGGTCCCAGTAAGTTAACCTATAGTGCGCGTGTAGACGCCGGGAGGGGGCTTATCGGTATTGCGCAGCACGTGTGGAGTAGGGTGGAGTCGTCGACCAAGAAGAGGATATCCTCGAGGTTGCCGATCGACAGAGAGCCACGTAGAGCTGGACGTGACAGAAGACGGGCTTGGGCGAGAGGACGCCGACCTCGCAGGGCGTCTGGCCCTGGCTCTTGGTGATCGTTTGGCGTCGGCGGGCCTTAAGGGATACAGGTTGGAGGAGCCTCGGGGACAACGACACGATCGATCATGTATCTGGTACCGTTGCAGTGGCCGTGCGACGGGTCGAGGTTGCGAAGACATTAAGCTCGCGATCAAAGTAAGCATGCCGTTGGTTGTCAGGGAGTTGAAAACTCTACTGTAAAGAGCGAGGCGTCGTCTTCCGACCCAGCCTAGTCAGCCGAAAAGAACTCCGACGCCTCGTCTCCGGGAAAAAAAGGCCGCGGTCATGCGCGCGTTGTTAGCATCGACGACATCGTTTCGACGGGGCGTGAGAATGGCGCGCTGGCTAAAAGAGCCGCCGCGGGTCGTGGAAATAGTCTGCGAGGTCGCCGTAGACAGCTTCGAGGATCAATGACCGGCTCGCGGGCCTACATGATCCTTACCCTAAATCTAGGGACAAACGGGCGGGGTCCTCTCTTCGCCTGCCCCACGCCTCGGCGATGACCCCGACTAGGTCCCGCGTACTTATCTCCGCCCGTCAGGCACATCCCTCCTACCCCACAAACCCACCCACATCCTTCATGCTCCCCACACACACCCCCCCCTCTTAGCAGTCGACATTTAAAGACAAACAAACAAACATCCTTCATGCTCCCCACACACACCCCCCTCTTAGCAGTCGACATTTAAAGACAAACAAACAAACAGACAGACAGCAGTCGACACATCCTTCATGCTCCCCACACACACCCCCCCCCTCTTAGCAGTCGACATTTAAAGACAGACAGCAGTCGACATTTAAAGACAGACACACACCCCCCCCTCTTAGCAGTCGACATTTAAAGACAGACAAACAAACACACACACACCCACAAACCCACCCACATCCTTCATGCTCCCCACACGCACCCCCCCCTCTTAGCAGTCGACATTTAAAGACAGACAAACAAACAGACAAACACAAGTGCAGGCCAGTAAGTTCGCCAGTAAGTTCACCTGGTCCCAATCTCTAACCCCAGTAAGTTCACCTGGTCCGAGTAAGTTCACCTAGTCCCAATCTCTAACCCCAGTAAGTTCGGTGTAAGCCCACTCGTGCTCACATCCACTCACCCCACTCTCCTTCGAGCTCGTCGCTCTCACCTCCGCCAATCTAAGCTGCTTTGATCCGTACACGCCGCTCGCCTTTGCGTTCACTCTAAAAGCCCCTGTAAGTTCACTTGGTCTCAGTAAGTTCACCTGGTCACTAAGTTCACCTAGTCCCAATCTCAAACCCCAGTTAGTTCACCTGGTCCCAGTAAGTTCACCTACCGTGCGCGTGTAGACGCCGGGAGGGGGCTTATCGGTATTGCGCAGCACGTGTGGGGTAGGGTGGAGTCGTCGACTCAGAAGAGGATATCCTCGGGGTTGCCGATCGACAGAGAGCCACGTAGAGCTGGACGTGGCAGAAGACGGGCTTGGGAAAGAGGACGCCGACCTCGCGGGGCGTCTGGCCCTAGCTCTTGTTGATCGTTTGGCGTAGGCGGGCCTTGAGCGATACAGGTTGGAGGAGCCTCGGTGACAACGACACGATCGATCATGTATCTGGTACCGTTGCAGTGGCCGTGCGACGGGTCGAGGTTGCGAAGACTTTAAGCTCGCTATCAAAGTCAGCGTGCCGTTGGTTGTCAGGGAGTTGAAAACTCTACTGTAAAGAGCGAGGCGTCGTCTTCCGACCCAACCTAGTCGGCCGAAAAGAACTCCGACGCCTCGTCTCCGGGAAAAAAAGGCCGCGGTCATGCGCGCGTTGTCAGCATCGACAACATCGTTTCGACGGGGCGTGAGAATGGCGCGCTGAAAGAGCCGCCGCGGGTCGTGGAAATAGTCTGCGAGGTCGCCGTAGACGGCTTGGAGGATCACTGTCTGGCTCTCGCGCCTACCTGATCCTTACTCTCGGGCCTACCTGACCCTTACCCTAAATCGAGGGACTAGGTCCCGCGTACTTATCTCCGCCCGTCAGGCACATCCCTCATACCCCACAAACCCACCCACATCCTTCATGCTCCCCACACGCACCCCCCCCTCTTAGCAGTCGACATTTAAAGACAGATGGAGGATCACTGTCTGGCTCTCGCGCCTACCTGATCCTTACTCTCGCGCCTATCTGATCCTTACCCTAAATCGAGGGACAAACAGACAGACAGACAGACAGACAAACATCTGTCGATTAGTAGTTAGGACAAACAAACAAACAGACACACAGACAAACATCTGTCGATTAGTAGTTAGGATCTGTCGATTAGTAGTTAGGATGCTCGGAAGTGCGGAGGTCGTCGTCGTCGCCGCCATCGAAACGAGAGGCAGGTGGGAACTAATAATTACAAAATCCAAGGTTATAATAATAACTAGCTGGTGCCAGGAGGCAGATTGTCACCACCACCATCGAATTTTTTCGCCGCGCGTTTTGGCGGCGGCGGCGGCGGGGTGTCTCCGGCCGCGTTGGCGATGTCCAAGGCCTTAATTTTCGCCTCGGCGTTAACGCGGAGGTCGTCATCGGTGGCCATGGTGTAGCGGGGAGCCGCCGGGGACGAGGTCGAGGATATGCTAAAACTCGAAGATCTCGGCGGGCGCGTCTCGCGTCCGAGGGGATTCGGGTGAATACGATCGTCTTCGGTCGGCGAAAAGGCGTCAGACAACTGCTGCGTAGATGAGGCACCAGACTCGGAGAGCGCGCGAAGAATCCTGCGCTTTTGTGCATTTGTGCTGGAGAAGCGGTTGACGATGCTGGTCGTGAGGGCCTCGAAGCCAAAGACCTCGAGAAACACGATAAAGGCGGTGAGGAATACGAGGGTGCAGAGCATGGTGATCGCGACGGCGGAGAAGACGGGTCCGGCGAAGACCCTCGTCGCTTTGTTGGTCTGATCTTCCTCGTCGTCGCAGGTCGTGGAGACGTGGAGCATGAGCGAGAGGAAAAAGAAGACGGTGAGGGCCTCCATCGCGAACTCGGCGATGAGGTCGTCCTCGTCTTCGATGAAGGGTCGCGAATGCGAGTATACCTTCGCGCATACGAGCGCAAACAAAGTCCCAAAACCGATCTGCGTCGTCGAGCCGGGATATAAAAAGACAAGAATCCCCGTCAAGACGAGCTTGCGGAGGCAGTCGAAGACGCTGAAGAGATAGGCCCTCGGCTCGTATTCCTCGTACAAGAAGGTGAGGTGGGCGATAGATTCGTCTCGATCGCGCTTGTGGACTTTGAGCATCTGCTTCACAAAGCCAAGCTCGCGGCCGGCGGTGATGAGGAAGTTCTGGTCGTCGGGCGCGAGCTGAAGCGATTGGAGCGCGTCGGCGTCTTCCAACTCGGGGTTGATTTCGTGGCGGTGTCGCCACAGCAACGAGAGGTAGATCAAGGGGATTCCGAGAGGGTACGCGAAGAGCGAGAGGATTGCGTAGGGTCTGATGTCTTTGTACGAGGGCGAGCAGCACGAGATGCCCAGATCGACCTGGAGAAACTTGCGACAGTTGCCTCTCGTTCCCCGGAACTTTTCGCACGAGAAGTACTGGAAGCAGATGGTCGAGACGCTCGGGTAGATCAAAAAAGTCAGCAGCAGAAACACGAATATCCCCTGGTTCTTCACCTCTCGGATCGCCTTGGCGCGCTTGAGCTGCAGCCGCGCCTGGCGATACGCGCCGATCGACAGTCGCTGTTTGTTCTGGTTGTTGTCGTCGTCGCCGTCGTCGCCGCCGTCGGGTTGCTGCTGCTGCTGCTGCTGCTGCTGCGAACCTCGCGACACGCGTGTGTCGGCAGGGGCGTTGTTGTTGTTGTCGTTTCCCTCCTCCGCGTCGTTGGGGTCCGGGTGGACGACGCGGTCCTCGACCCACTTCACCCGCAGGATGGTCGCGAGGTAAATGGCAAGCGACAGGACGAGGGGGAGCGCGGTCGAAAAGAAGAGAATGCGGTAGAAGTTCCAGGCCTTGAAGACGCACTCGATCGACAAGACGCGGAGGAAGTGGAGGTCGAAAAAGGACATGGCGTTGGAGATGGCGTTAAAGGACGCGGGGAATCGGACGTTGCTGAAGACCCACGGCATTGAGCTGAGGATCTGGAAGAAGGCGATGAGAATTTTGACCTTGTTGAGCATCGAGACCTTGAGGCGCTGCATGATCAGAGCGCGCTTGCGCTTGGCATCGTCGTCGACGTCGACGGACGTCGCATCAGCTCGCTCGAGGGCTGCCGCCTCCGTGTAGGCGGACCTCGACCTTCGTCTCAGGACGCGAATCGTGCCGTCCCCCGAGCCGTAGCGCACGGCTTCGCGCACAAACTCCGAGAGGTCGTTGCTGGCACCCATCTTCTTCGCGAGCCACACGACGAGGGTGAAGACGAGGGCGACGACGAGAAAAAAACCGACGAGGATGAGCGAAAACCTGAGCTTGTCGCTATTTCGCGAGCACGCGACGCATCTGTTTTTGATCGCGTCGTAGCGCGAGTACCTCTTGCACACCTGACACAGCGGGCCGCGCATGAAGCCGTCGCGGCAGAGGTGGTTCGCCCAGGCCTTGTAGCGAAAGCCGCCGGCGACCGAGGCGTCGGGTATTTTGTCGGACGAGTCGCACGAGTCGTCGTAGTCGCACTCGTAAATGTGCCTCGACGTCGAGCTCGCGCGCCACTTGCCCTTTTCGATCCCGATCGTCTCGAGGGTGAGTCCGGCGACGTCACAAATGGCGCCGTCGAGGTCTTCGCAGTCGCTGCACCGTTGGTCCCGGGGGTCTCGGTACGATCCCTCGGGACACACGACGTCGACGAAAGACACGAGGTTGTCGCCGACTAGTTCGTTGTTCACCCGGACGTCGAGGCTCCAACGTCCCGCGTCGAGGACGTTGGGGATGGTGCAGAGGACTCGATAGACCCCGGTCGACTCGTTGGCCGCCTGCGGGACGCACGAGGCCTCGAGGCCGCCATCAAAGCCGAGCTCGACGTCGAACGACTCGAGGGCCTGCCACGTCACGACGTCGCCCTCGGCGTCGCGGGCAAGAATCTCGATGCCGTCGAACTCTTCCCCCAAAATCGCGACCGAGCCCTCGCGCTGCGACACGGTCGTCCGCGCCGCGTCGGCCGTCGCGTCGACGATCACCCGCACCTGGACGCTGTTGCGCGACGCGTCGGAGACGTTGTTCGAGCAAGCCGTCTCGCCCTCGGCGTCGATGGCCAGGAACTCGAGTTCGTAGGCGTTTCGCGTCAGCCCGCTCGTCTCAACGCGCAACCGCGCCTGCTGCGAGTTCTCGCCGACCCGCGTGCTGATGACGAACGGCACGCTTTCCGCGTTCTTTGAGGCGACCACGTCGCCGCCGTCGAGGGATATAGAATATTCCGGCGTCGCCGTCGTCTGCTGCCGCGTGTTGCGCACCAAACACTGCGTCAGCTCGCGATCGCTCAGGTTAATGAGGTAAATCGTCTCCGTCGCCGAGTTGGGCTTGTTGGCGACGAGGGTCACGTTCAACGGCAGCATCGTCAACCGCGGCTCGACCGTCGGCGCCGAGCTCGGCATCGCCGAGATCGACGGCATTGCGCTCGGCACCGCCGACGTCGTCGGGCTCAAGCTAGGCCGCGCGGACGGCGCGAGCGTCGTCGGAGACTCGCTCGGTCGTCCCGAGGGCCGCGCGGTCGTTGGTTTCCGCGTCGTCGGCGACGCCGTCGGCCGCGGGACCGGCGACGATGTCGGCTCGTGCGACGGCGACGCTGTCGGTCGCGGGACCGGTGCTAAGCTTGGCTCCGGGGTCGTCGGCTTGTGGCTCGGTGCCTGCGTGGGCTCGGGGGGCGTCGGCCGCGTCGTGGGGACGCCGCCGCCGCCATAGTAGTAATTATCATAGCTCGGCATCAGGCTCGGCGAATGGGTGGTCGCCGACCTCGTCGGCATCTCGCTCGGCGTCGCATTATTCAATGCCCCGGCGAACTGCGAGATGCCCCCCACGACCAGCACCGCGCAATAATAATAATAATAATAATAATGATACGTCGTCGTGGGGGCCACCACCATCGTCGCACAAAAAATGTATTCGAATCAGATTCTCTGCGTACGTATAGGGTCCAGAAGAGAGGTTAAAGGGTAATAAACGAATTTCAGGGTTATTAGTGAGCGGACATTACTTAAGCATCGCAGCGCAGCCATAAGGCAATTAACGTGATGGTGCGGCGCGTTCGGGAGCGACGCGGGCTGCGCGGGCGGGATGACGAGTTGCGGTTACCGCTGATCAACGAAAATAGACCGCGACTCATGATGCTCCGCACGCAGCCGCGGCGGTACGAAGAGGACTCGAACGAGGACGACGAGGAGATGCGGCGGCGGCGGCCGCCGCGGAACCGGCGCAAGCCCTACCGTTCGCGTGGCGGCAGCGCGGCCGACGAAGCCGAGCTTCGCGTCTCGGTGTATTGCGTCGGCGACGTGGTCGACTGCGGTGTGTTACTCAAGCGCCTCGAACGCGGCAAAGTCGCTCGGCCTCGCGGGCCGTGGGTGGACGTCTTGTGGGAGAACGCGGTCCACTCGTCTCAGATGGTCGAGTGCAAGAAACAGCAACGACGAACGCATCTCGAGGACGAGGATGCGGGCGACCTCGGAGACTTCGAAGCGTCGGAGGAAGACGTCGCGCCCCCGCGGTCGCCCCCGAGGTCGCCGCCGCGAGACGAGTACTGGACCAAGCACGTTTTCGTCTTCGGCTTTGGGTGCGTCGTTATGTGGGGCTTCGACAAGTCGGAAGAACGCGAACTCGTCGCTGGACTCCTTGGCGACCACTCTGTCGACGCCGGCCTTACTAGCGCCGCCGAGCGCGTCGAAGCCCACGACACGATGACCTACAAGGTCGAAGCGGGCCGCGGCACCTGCAAAAACGACGTGATCCGCCTCTCCTCCGATGACCCCCTCGAAAAATTTTCGCTTAGCTACGCGCTCGCCCAGTCGGCCAAGCTCTTCATCTGGGAGTTCCGCGTCGACGTCACCATCAAGGAGGTCAAACACATCCCCGAGCGTCTCGCCGCCACGGGCAAGACCGACCTCACCGAAAAGCGCATCTCCCAGATGATCGGCAAGGTCTTTATCGAGCGGACCCAGGTCAACCTCCACTCCGAAATCCTCGACGTCCCCGAGCTTCTCTGGGAGGACGACCAGCACGAGCCGGGCTACGTCGAACTCCGCCAGCACCTCGACGTCCCCGAGCGCGTCGACCTCCTCAACAACCGCCTCGACATTTTGAAAGAACTCCTCGAGGTCCTCAACACCCAGCTCTCCAACCACCACTCGTCCCGCCTCGAAATCATCGTCATCTGGCTCATTATCGCCGAAATCCTCGTCACCCTCTTTGCCTTTATCATGGACCGCCTCCTTCCGCGCGGCTACTCTCACGACTGAGGAGGAGAGCGCGAGCGAGGCAGGCAGTCCGTCCACTCCTCGGGGGGGGGCGGACGGACGGACGGAAGGACCCTTCGTTCCCCCCCCCCCTTCTCGTGTGGTGGTAATACTGGCACACAACACATCATGGACGCGGCATTCCGGATCGCGGCGTCGCACTATCTGCAGGCCATGCCCAAGCTGACCCACTCTCAAAAGGTGTGTCGGCTCTATCGGCACTTCCTCAAGACGGCCAATTCCTGGGCCGTTGACCGCCAGATCTTCATCGAGCACGCCGACGAGATCCGCACAGCCTTTGACGACAACGCCAATATCGACCCCCACTCTAAAAAAGCCGCGCTCCTCCTCAAGAAGGGCGAAGAACTCCTCAAGGAATACACGCATCCCGACCCCTACGTCAATCCCGCGATGCCGGGGGGTTCGCTCTACATGCGCAACGCCCCGCAACCTCTCGAAGTCGTCTACGACGGCCACGTCCCCGAGGGCGAAGACACCACGCTCATCAACCCCGACTTATCCCCCGTCCGTGAAGGCGAAAAAGGCACCGTCGGCCGCGTCCTCGTCAACTTCGCCAACAAGGAGATGATCTGATCGGATCGGATCGGACCGGATCTTGATCTACGCCCTTTCGACCGAGTGCACTACGCTCGTGGGTTGTCTAATTACCGACCGGCAGTCTCATGGCGGCAAACAACGTGTGACTCTTTGCGTTGAGTTTTAGAACTACACGAAGTGAGCGGCGTCCGCGGCGGGGACTGGCACTTCCGCCTGAAGTGTGTTGTTAGAGGAGGCCGTCGTGCGTCACAGCTCGTGGAACGACGAACTCCTTGCGCCAGTTCGCTTTTCACGCCAATCACTCTTTCGACCTCTACGCAAAATACGTCTCTGCACGGCACCCAGGATTGTCAAGAACGACATCGTAAAGGAAGCCGCCTGCTTATTGCCTTATGTTCTACATAGAATACCGGCGCGAACTTAACGCCGCGAAGCGCGGCAAGCTGCACCTGCACGGACGGAGTCCCCACCAGGTACCTTCTTCGAGGCATATTTCCGCGGCAGTAGTGCCGTTCGTGACAACGGGCGAAGCCACATAGCGATATGCGCTCAAATTAGATGTGCCTCCATAGCGGAGGGCTGCCAGCTTCTCCCAGCGCAGCGGCCTGCAAATGGCGGTTGTCCAACACACGGGCATGGTCCTCCATTGATAAATCGACCAAGACCGACAGCGGCTCCCTGGGCCTGACTACCGTTGTCAACGCGCTTAACTATCAATCTAATGGCCGGGAACCACCCACCCGACATGCTTTCTTCGTGGTACATCCTATCTAACGACCTAAATGTACAGAGGATGACGCCAAAATCGCGCAACTTGCGACTAACTATATCACTTTGGCCAGTGCGCTTTTTCTGTGTTCGCCGGCTTGTCCTGAAATTGAGTTCAGGCCATCGCCTGCTCTTCCGTGCACTTCGCTCTGCATTTCTTTGCTACATCATTTTGCCTAACTCCCCCCTCGCTCCTTTGTCTACGGATTGGCTAGGCCGCCGCCGCCCGAGTGGTGTGGTGGAATATGAACTACGCCTGGGCTCGAGTTTCAGACCTGTACGGCTGGGCTTGCGTTCCAGACCTCGAAGGCGCTCATTTATCTCCTGCCCGTCGTTTCTGGCCCCTTTGCCACGGTTCGGGAGGAGAGAAGCTCGTCGCACGGAGAAAATGACTCGGTGACCCATTCGTTCCCGCAAGCTTAGCCTTATTCCTGCGTTGATTGTTTTCAGGCATTTACGACGCCAATATGCGGCTGGGGCGGTTACAAGAATACGGCCTACCAAAACCCCGCTTGCCAAAACTCCAGAAAATAAAACCCTCGACGTACATCCCCGCTTTTAGCCGTCGACCTTTTAAAACCCAGAAATAGACTCATCGCCTGCCCCGCGGCTCGGCGATGACCCTGACAAGGCCCCGCATACCCATCTACGCCCTTCAGGCACGTCTTTTATGTCCCGACACACAACGCACCAAAAACCTTCAAGCACTCCCCCCTCTTAGCAGTCGACCTTTCATAACCCGAAAAATAGAGCGCACAGCAGCCCTGACTTGGGGGGCGGAAAATGGCTGTGCCTACTACGCCGAGGCCAAGGCGGCACAAGTTCGCCGCATCTACCGCGAGTAGGGGATCGCCAACGCCTTGGGCCGGGCGCGCTCTGTCCTCACCGCCCTCAGCCATATCGCCGCCTCGGGCAGCCCCACCCAGGCCGCACGTGCCCAGCGGGACGTCACACTCCGCCGCACGTACGTCCTATGGCATCGGGCGTATGACTTACGGGCGGGGGCCGTCCTCTCCTCTCCTGCCCCGCGGCTCGGCGATGACTCCGACTAGATCCCGCCTTTCAGGCACCCTCGCGTCTTCACACAAGCCCCAAAACCCCTGAACGGGATACCTCCGCTTTTCCGGCACCCTCACGTCTCAAGACAACACCAACGCGAAATGAGCCATAAGGCTTTTGCGTTTTATTTTCACTTCTGTTGTTCTTTTCTTTCTGCCGCGACTCTCAGCTCCACAGAGGGGAACATGAATGGACCTCATTTGCCCCTGTTTTGCCACATTTCCCTTGTTACATCGTGAGGGCGTCATCAAATTCGATGGCGCATTTCATCGCGGTCCTGGCGTGCGTCTCATTCAGCAAGGTGGCCGCTCTGCCGACTGTGGTGCCGACGCATGTCAAGCCGACACCGACATTCGAGCCGACGTCACTGACAGACCCGCCATCCATGAGCATGGCACCGTCACATCACAAACCAACGCCGACGTTCGAGCCGACGCCGCTGACTGACGCGCCATCCATAAGCATGGCACCGTCACACACCAGGCCAACGCCGACATTCGAGCCGACGCCGCTGACTGCCCCGCCATCAATAAGCATGGCACCGTCATACCTGAAGCCGACGCCAACTTTCGAACCATCACCGCAGCCTACTTCTGTGCCGTCGTCGCCATCTACGTCAGAGCCAAGTCAAAGACCCAGTCCGAAACCAACTCACAGGCCCACCCCAACTTTCAAACCATCCCCGATACCGACCGTATCGACACCGTCGCAGTGTCCTTCGAGCGAGCCGTCGGTATGCCCGACACCGTCGCCGTCTACGTCAGAGCCAAGTCAAAGACCCAGTCCGAAACCAACTCACAGGCCCACCCCAACTTTCAAACCATCCCCAATACCGACCGTATCGACACCGTCGCAGTGTCCTTCGAGCCTGCCGTCGGTATGCCCGACACCGTCGCCGTCTACGTCAGAGCCAAGTCAAAGACCTAGTCCGAAACCAACTCATAGGCCGACCCCAACTTTCAAACCATCCCCGATACTGAACGTATCGACACCGTCGGAGTGTCCTTCGAGCTCGCCGTCGGTATGCCCGACACCGTCGCCGTCTACGTCAGAGCCAAGTCAAAGACCTAGTCCGAAACCAACTCATAGGCCGACCCCAACTCTCAAACCATCCCCGATACCGACCGTATCGACACCGTCGCAGTGTCCTTCGAGCCTGCCGTCGGGATGCCCGACACCGTCGCCATCTACGTCAGAGCCAAGTCAAAGACCTAGTCCGAAACCAACTCATAGGCCGACCCCAACTCTCAAACCATCCCCGATACCGACCGTATCGACACCGTCGCAGTGTCCTTCGAGCCTGCCGTCGGGATGCCCGACACCGTCGCCATCTACGTCAGAGCCAAGTCAAAGACCTAGTCCGAAACCAACTCATAGGCCGACCCCAACTCTCAAACCATCCCCGATACCGACCGCATCGAATCCGTCGCAGTGTCCTTCGAACGTGCCGTCGGGATGCCCGACACCGTCGCCATCTACGCCCGAACCATCTCGAGCGCCCAAGCCGGTCCCAACAAAGAGTCCTACAAAACCACCGACAACCGAACCGATGACACACAGAGCAACACCGGCCCCTAGCCCATCGCCTTCCGTGGGTCCAACAAATCCCGCGGCTGGCAGCCACAAGAAGAAGAAGAAGAAGAATAAGGGACTCGATACTCCGCACGATATTGACACCGCTAAACGCCGGACCCTCATTATCATAATCACCACCCTTGGCGCCTTGCTCATCCTCTTGACTTTGGCGTTAATCGAAATCTTTTATGCTTCCATCTCCACGACAGTCGCTTCTGCTTTCGGAACCCCGACCAACGTCCAAAAATCTGAAACAGGAACACCGACCCAAGACGCGTCAGTCGACGAGAAGGTTCACCTTCTGTCTTGATACTCTTCGCCTCCTTTTTTCCCCCAACGAGATGCTCAGTCAACAGGACTCTATATAATCAAATGTTATTGGGCCTTAGGCATTGACAGTTCCGCGTACGTGCGTTGAAGACACCTGTGCCGTAAAAAACTCCCAAATCCCGAAGTGACGTCGGAAAAACTAAAGCGGAGGGTGTCTGCGAGCCTCGATAGCCCGCGCGTGGATCTAGGGTCGCGCGTTGTAGTGGTCGTGATCACGGCCGTTGAAGGCTCCGACGAAGAAGGAGTCTGAGCGGCCTTGATCTTGTGGCGCTTCCCTACCAGTCGGGGCGGGGTTGAGGTCGTGCAACGTGTCGCAGTCAAAGGGGGGGGAGGACGACTCTCGAGGTAACTTTGTTGTAAGTAACAGCGTTGGGAATTCGCTGGGCTCACTTCACTAGGTTCAATGAATTTGGTTCACTTCACTTCACTTCACTTCACCAAAAGTTTATGTCCGAAGTCCAATCTTCACTTCACGTTCATTCACTATGGCTGACGGCCTGACCCTGACCCCGTCTGATGACCGTAGTCGAGCCGCGCTACCAGGAGGTGGAGGATAATGTTGATGATGAGGAGGAAACGCGGAACAGAAGGAGGAGCAAAATAAAAAGCCGATGTCGATGCTGACGTCGAACACGCCCGGCAAAACTGGATGATAAACCAGGAAAACGTCTTGCTCGGCGCGGACGAGGCGGACAAAGTTGCCCTACAGCGCGTGAAGAAGAATTTCATTGCGGCGGCCCGGATCAAGCATAGCAACCTCGCCGAGACCGAGTTCAAACACGCCGGAAGCACTATCCCCGACGACTCTGCGGGTACGCCAAGGTTTTTGATGCCAACGACATTAACTGACGCGCGATCCATCCATAAGCATCGCAGCATCACAAACAAAGCCGACGCCGACGTTTGAGCCACCACCCCAGCTCACCTCTTTCCCGTCATCGACTTAAATCCAGAGCTGACCCGACGACCCAGTCCGAAACCATTTCACAGTCCAACCCTCCTCAGACTGAACCACGAGGCCCGGAGATGGTAGCCAAAAAAAGCAGCAGGGATGGATTGATCAGCAACCCTCTGAGCTATGATGTCCAGAAAACCAAACGACAACGGGGCCTTATCATCGTCATCGCCGCCTGTTCCGCTTTGGCCAGTCGTCCTCGTGGCGTCGGCAGTCGCGGAATCCGCTTCTGTTCAATCCCCAGGCCCGGGGATTGCTGCTACTGCATTCGGAGAAGGCCGTCCCTGTCGATGAATCGGCACGGCTTATTTCTCAACGACAAAAAGGGGTAGTAGACCGGTGATAAATCTGGTGAGAGACAGAAAACCATTAGATGGATGGAAGGGATTTATTATTACTAGGGCGAAAGAGGTCGTCGTCTATCGGCACGGGCTTTGGCAGCCCTCGCTTTGAGCAAGAGACGCATCTCGCGGTCGAGATCGGGGTCTATTATCAAGGCCGAGTCGTAGTTTCTTCCGGAGGTTGCGTCGCCGACAATCAAAAGCTTGAGCCTGGGGCGCTTTTTTTCAAACAAGTCGGGGGCTACGTGGAATAGATCGTTGCCGCGGACGTCGAGGAGGTGGAGGACGCGAAGGCGGAGGAGAGCGTCGACGGGGAGGTCCGAGATGGCGTTGTCGGCAAAGTTAAGGACGTGGAGGGTCGCGGGGAGGCAGTGGGCCGGGAGGTCGAAGAAGGCGTTCTTGCTGAGCGCGAGCGTCCTGAGTTTAGGCATGGCGGCGAGCGTTTTCGGGAGCGCGTCGAGCGAGTTGCGGTCCGCGTAGAGTTTGTCGATGTTCGTTGCGTGCGTGGCGAGGGCGTCGGGGAGTGTTCTCAAACCGACGCCCGAGACGCAGAGAGTCGAGAGGTGTTGGAGCGTGCGACAGAGGGCGGTCGGAAAGTGGCCGACAGCCGTGTTATTGGTGAGCCAGAGGTGTCTGAGGAAGGGAAGCTTCGCGGCGGCGCGCACCAGCCTCGACGCGTACCGGGCATCGATTCCCTCGAGCGTGGGAGCCACCCCGAGACTATCCAACGAGAGGTTCGCCAGGCTCGAGAGGGGGATGCGGTCTCGCGCGTTTGGCGGGAGCGAGAGGTCGAGCACGCCGTGCGCCTCGATGCACGCGCGATGCTTAAGTCGCGCTTCCAAGAGCTCGTCGGGATCGAGGATACCCGCAGGAGGTCGCCTCGGGCGGCGGCGGACTCTGCGGTCGGGGGGTTGCGCGGCGGCGGGCGGCGGCTCTTCGACGACTGAAACCCTGGGAAGCTCTTCGATTGCAAAGAAGCTCTTCAGAAACTTGGCCCCATCGAGGGCGCCGCCGTTTTTGTCCTCGTTGTCGTCGAAGTGGGCCACGAGGGCAGCGACTTCTTCGTCGTTCAGCATACTCCGTCCGAAGCACCGGCGCAGCCGTTGCTTGAAAGCCGCCGGCGTGAGGCGTTCGCCGAGGATCGAGCGTAGGACCTCGTTGTTGCCGTCGTACCTCACGGCGGCGAACGTCATCTTCGCCAGCGCCTGCGTGAGCGCCGACGTCGTCGACGCCGTAGGCAGCATAATAAGGCGTTAGTAAGAATTCAAAGCCGCCCAACGGACGACGACGTCGACGACGAGGCCACCACCACCAGAAAGCACCATGGAGGTGAGTTCGTTCGTTCTTTCTTTCTTTCTTTCTCGTGTGTGTTGTCGGTCAGAGGAAGAAGAGCGCGTCCCCCTTAGGACGAGGAAGAGAGCGTGGAGCGGTACATATCCGAGATGCGGGCGTCGCGCGAGGAGCTTCTGACGAAGATCCAAAGGAGTTCCGAGGATATCGCTGGGCGGTGCCGCGAGGCAATGGAGTCGGCGCGCGACAACGTGTCGCAGCTGTTCGACGACGGGGAGCGCGAACGCGTGGTCGCAGCTTACGCCGAGAAGCTCAAGGCGTCGCGCGAGGAGACGCTCCGGAAGCTCGAGGAGCGACAGACGGCGGAGCGCGAAACGATGATAAAGGACCTCAAGGCGGACGTCGCGACGATCATGGAGTCGGTCGTCGACAAGCTCAAGCGCGAGATCGACCGCGCGACCCAAGCGCAGCGCGAGGAGGCCGACAGACAGCGCCAGGCCGAACTCGATCGCCTCGTCGAAGAACAGCGCGAGGAGATGAAACGTTTCCACGATTCCGCGGTGGCCTCGCTCAAGGCCGCCATGGCAGACCACCGCGCCGGCGCGATGCGCAAGTACAACGAAGAAATGGCTAAATTCCGCGACGCCCAGCTCCAGGAACTTTCCAAAATTTCCCTCGACGACCTCGCCCGCCTCGACGACCTCGGCGAAGACGACGACGACGATGACGACCTCCTCTTGCCCGACGCCGACGTCAAAAGGACGCCCTCCCGCCATTACCTCGACGACACAAACGACGCCTCCCTCCTCACCGATGGCACCACGTCCCTGCGGCGGGGGGGGAGATCCGCCGGTAGGTGAAAGAATGAATTCGAATTCCACCACCATTCGAGTATCGTCTACGGCGCGGCGGCGGCGGCGGCGGCGATTCTGAGGACCCGGGATGCCTTGAGGGGCATGCAGTAAAGGGCGCCGTCGGCGCCGACGACGCCACCCTCCCAGAAATTGAGTCCCGGCGCGGGGTGAGGGAGGAGGTCGACGCGGCGGTTGGCGGTGTCGATGCAGAGGACGGACTCGCACTTGAGGGGAATCGCGTAGATGCGACCGTCCGCGAGAAGTGCTCCGTTCTGCCATTTGTTCTGGCCCCTCGAGCGGCCGCGGGCGAGGTGCGCGAGCGAGGGCCCAAAGTTCTCGACGGTGTCGGTTCTCGGGTCCACCTTGAGCACAAAGTCGGCGTCGGAGGGAATGCAGTAGACGCAACCGTCGGCGCCCACGACGGCCCCGAGAAACTTGTACTTGTCGTCGCCGCGGTGCTCGCCGCTCCGGAAGACGCCCTTGCCATGCAGCGTGACGCTGTCCCCGTGGATCTTGAGCACCTCGTCGGCGTTCGACGGCACACCCCAGATCGATCCGTCGCCGGCCACGACGCCGCCGCTGCGACGCCAAGATCAAAAACAATAAGCGAAAAAACCCACGCACTGCCACAACCAGCCGCCCGGCGGGACGCGGCCGATGGTCGAGACCACAGGCACCGCGCCCGAGGTCTCGATTTTCAGCACGGCGTCGGCGCAGGCTGGAATCCCGTAGATGGTCGACCCCGATCGAAGCCCGCCGTACCATTTCCAACGTCCCGGAAATCTCGGTCCAACGAGTTCCACGTCTGGCTTCCCGCCGTCGTCCTTTCGCGGGGCGATCCGGAGCACGCGTTCCGCGCTCTGCGGGATGCAGTAGATGGCGTCGTCGCTGCCGACGACGCCGCCGTGCCACTTCCACTCGCCCGGAAATTCCGGGCCGACCTCCTCCGCCGCGACAGCCGATCCCGGCCTGATGCGCAGCACGCGAAGCGCGTGGCAAGGCACGCCGTACAAGCACCCGTCGCACCCGCGCGCCGCGCGCAACCACTTGTACTTGCCCTCGAACACCGGACCGACGACCGTCGCCTTGTCTGGCCCCTCGATCTTCAATATCCTCTTTGCGTGCCCAGGGACGGCGTAGATGGCGCCATCCACGCCGATCTCGCCGCCCAGGTACTTGTCCGCGCCCGCGATATCATCGCCGATAAGCCTTATCTCCGGCTTTCCAGCCTTTCCGCCGCCGAGAAACCGACTCGTCTGCAGCAGCGTCTCCAACACGTACTGGAGGAGCATCTCCAGTGCATTCCTTACCCCACGTTTGTATCTTGTAACAATAATAATAACAACGGATCTGAAGAAGCCATGACATCGATAGCCTCCCTGCTGGAGACCAGCGGCGGCGCAACGCTCGTCGGGGAGGCGTTCGAAGCGCTGTGGCTTCGGACCCGGACGAGCAAGAGTGCGCGGTGGCGGGCTACGGGATGCCAGAAGCGGCCGGACGTGAGGATGGCAGCTCCAACGGCGCGCACGAGAGATTCCGGTCCCAAACGGATTCTAGAGTGGTCGTCAGACGAAGAGACGGTGTCGGTGGCTTCGGCGAAGAAAGCGAAGAGAGTCGACTCGGACGGAGGGGAGTCTGTGCTCTCGACAGGGAGCCTCGACAGTTGGATCGTTGCCGACGAGGCGACCGAGCGAGCGCTCGAGCACTCGGACTGCGAGGAGGATGAATACGGCAGGTGGGCCGCCCGCGGCGCCGACCTCGTTCGCGAGCTCCGGGCGCGCCCCGCGAGTAAGGGCAGCGCCGAGAAGGACCCCTCTGACCCACCCCCCGAGGACGCCCCCGCGCCGTCGTCGGATACCCCCCCCGTATTCTACGCCACGAGCGCATGGGGCCGACCTCCCCCCTCGTCACCGTCGCGCAGTGCAACCTCGTCCTTTTGCTCATCCTTTTTGATGGCGTCTTCCTCACCACTCGCGACCGACGAGGGACCCGCGGTGCCGCCACCTCCGTCGACGAGACGGACAATCACACCGACGCTCCTCGCCCCGGCCGCGACGTGACTGATGGCGGGTGGTTTTTCTCTAGTTTTGATTATTTTTTTTTGCCGCCAACAACTAAAACGCGTTACATATTATTGTCTACGCTGGCGGAGGAGATGCTGGGTCGGGAAGGGCCCAGGCCAAGTCGTCGCCTCTCGACGAACCGGACACGGCCCCCGAAACAACGGACATGAACAGTGTTTTAAAATGGCGTTTCGAGGAGGCGAAGCGGAGATGATTATGGAGGAGGAGGAGGAGGAGACGCTGCGTCCCGAGGTGGCGCAGAAGAGGTACGGGGATTTCTTCCGGAACTTCCGCACGGTCGCCCAAGAGTTTCCGTACCGCGAACAACTGATCGACCAGTACCGGCGCGGCGTTGGGAGCGTCGCCGTCGAGCTGAGCGACCTCAACCAGTTCGACCCCAGGCTGCTGCACATGGTGCAGGCGCGGCCGGACGAGCAGATCAAGGTGCTCGAGGCCGCGGCGCGGGAGGTGCTGCGGTCACTCGTGGTCAACCGAGGGTCGGACGAAGGCGGAGACGACCAAAAGGAGCGCCAGATCGGCGAGGTCGCACTAGAGGAGGCGCGGCTTGAGGTGCAGGTGCTGGTATCGTCGTCGCAGCAGCCTTTGGACATTCGTTCGCTGACGGCCGACCACGTAAACCAGCTTATCAAGTTGTCGGGCATCATCGTGAGCGCGAGCAAAGTAGCCGCCAAGATCACGATGGCTCAAGCCATATGCAAGACGTGCGGCCACATCAAGCGGATCCCGTGCACGTCGCCCTTTGGGATGATCACCCCGCCCACCAAGTGCGAGTCGAACCGCGGCCGCCCGTCGGCCAACGGCGAGGAATCGACCAAGGGCTGCGTCAACAACCCTTACGTCCTCATGGGCGACCTCTGCAGGTTCATCGATCAGCAGACGCTCAAGCTCCAGGAGCTGCCCGAGGCCGTGCCGACGGGTGAGATGCCGAGGTCGATCTTGCTGGTGTGCGACCGCAACCTCGTCGACACCGTCGCACCCGGGGCTCGCGTCTCGGTCGTCGGCGTGTCGTCGCTCTTCGAGAACAAGAACAAGGGACCAAAGGGCGGCGACAAGTCGGCGCGCGGCGCCTCGCTCCGCACCCCGTACTTGAAGGTCGCCGGCATCGACTTCGATCTCTTCGAGGGTGGCCGCGGCTCGACCGCGAGCTCGCGCTTCTCGCCCGCCGACGAGGAGCGCTTCCAGGCGATCGGCCGCCGGCCCGACGTTCGGGACCTCGTCGCGCGCTCGATCGCGCCGTCGATCTCGGGCGACTACACCGTCGACATCAAGCGCGCCATCGCGTGCCTGCTGTTTGGGGGCTCGAGCAAAGAACTCAAGGACGGTGCCAAGCTCCGCGGCGACATCAACGTCCTTTTGCTCGGCGACCCCTCGACGGCCAAATCGCAGTTCCTCAAGTTTGTCGAGAAGGTCGCGCCCGTCGGCGTCTACACCTCGGGCAAGGGCTCTTCGGCCGCCGGTCTGACGGCCTCCGTCATCCGCGGCCACAACAACGAGTTCTACCTCGAGGGCGGCGCCATGGTCCTCGCCGACGGCGGCGTCTGCTGCATTGGTGCGCCTAAAAACAACCCAGCCCTTTTTTTTTTCTTCGTGTGTTTATTATCTCCGTATTTTTTTTCTCGGGCGACTGACTTGCTTTCCTCCTTTCGCGAACACAGATGAGTTCGACAAGATGCGCGAGACGGACCGCGTCGCCATTCACGAAGCCATGGAGCAGCAGACAATCTCCATCGCCAAGGCCGGCATCTGCACCGTACTGAATTCGCGGACCTCGGTACTCGCGGCCGCGAACCCCGTCTTTGGACGCTACGACGACCTCAAGTCTGCTGCGGAAAATATCGACATGATGTCGACGATTCTCTCGCGCTTCGACATGATATTTATCGTGCGCGACGTCCGCGACGAGGACCGCGACATCGCCATTGCGAAGCATGTCATGGGCGTCCACATCAACGCCGGTCTCCGCGACAACAACTCTGCCCGCAACAGGAGCCTGACGCTGAGCGCCGCCAACGCCTCGGCCGGCGCGGTGACAAAGAAGCGCAAACACGCCGAGCCGGTTGCGGTTGACACCGCCGACGTCCTAGACCCGCCCACGCTCAAGCAGTACGTCCAGTACTGCCGCGCCAAGTGCCAGCCGCGACTCAACGAGGAGACGTCGAAAATTCTCGCGGCGGAGTACGTCGCGATCCGCCAGTCGATGAAGCAGCAAGCCGAAGAAGTTGGTGGTCGCAAGAATATGCCCATTCCAATCACGGTGCGCCAGCTCGAGGCCACCGTCCGCATCTCGGAGGCCCTTGCCAAGATGCGCCTGCAGGAGCACGTCCAGCCGGCCGACGTCCAGGAGGCCCTCCGCCTCTTCAAAGTCTCGACCATGTCGGCGGCCAAGACCCGCGCCCAGGGTACCGGCGCCGACCTCCAGTTCCTCGCCGAGGACGCCAGGAAGGGCGTTCAGAACGCCGAGGCCTTTCTCAAGCAGCGTCTTCCCGTCGGCACCGACGGCACCACGCTCAAGCTTATTGAAGAAGGCATTGCCCTCGGCCACTCCGACTTTTCGATGCGCCGCGCCATCTATGTTATGACAAAGCGGCACGAACTTATGGAACTCGACCGCACCAAACGCCTACGCCGCACCAAATAGTAATAGATGACGTTATTCATGACTTATGAGCCAGCCATGATGTTTGTTATTCATGACGTATTATGCGCCAGCCAGCCACTCCTGGATTAATATCTTCAACTACGATTCCGCGCGACTCGCAGCAGTCGAGGAGGAGATGGATGCAACTGATCCCCGCGGGCTTTGTTGCACAACAACGTCGTCGTCGTCGTGGTCGTCGTCGTCGTTGGCGTTGGCGTTGTTGTTATCCACGTGTATGTCTTGCTATCTGCGGCACGAAGCATTTAGAAGGGAAGGCGTCGTCTCTCGCGCCACAGCACGGTTCGTTGCGAGGAAGAAGAAGAAGAAGAAGAAGGCGAAATAAAGAAGGTCAAGGCCACGTCGGTGCATGCAGTTGAGGCAGGAGACAGCGGAGAGGTGTGAGCGCATGCGCCGAACAACAACAGCAAGAGGAGCAGCAACGAGACAGGAACGACAGCAGTCGAACAAGGCAGTGCGAAGGTTTGAACAAGAGACGAGAAGTCGAAAAAGGCAGAGTGAAGGTTTGAACGAGACACGAGAGGACTTTGAATTTCTCCCGTCGGATCTATCCAAGACATCTTGCAGGGAGATTTGCGTGAGCACGGCCGCAGCAGCCTTTCCTTTCCTTTGTCACGCCGAGTTGACGGTCGAGTTGTTCGAGGCGGTTCGGGAGACGGCGCGGGCACCGGCGCCAGGCTCGAGACCGAGGAGGTCCGAGGCCGAGCTAGATGCCTTGACGGAGAATCCGGAGGCAGAAAGGCTTTCGAGCTGGGGGGCAGAGCGGAAGGGTGTCGCCGAGGGCGCGGGCGAGCCGTTATGGGAATGATTGTGGCTAGTGGGCTCGAGCTCCGAGTTGATCGCGGCGAGCTCCGTCTGGAGGTCGCGAATTTCTGTGTTTTTGGCGGCGAGAAGAAGGAGAATTTGGGAGCGGCGCTGGACGAGCCTCGCGCGTTCGGCGTAGCGCTCGAGGATACCCGAGAGAGTGTCGTCCTTGGATTCGAGGTGAACGCGCGCGAGCTGGACGTTGTAGGCGTTCTCCTTGACGACGGGCGCGATTGGCTCGACGCCCAGGAGCTCTGGGACGTAGATTTTCCCGACGCCGACGTCGTGGCACGCGCGGAGGAGGTCGTGCGCGACGCTCGGGGGCACGATCGAGTCGCGCCCGTAGTCGGGATGTTCACGCACGAAACGGCGCATCCACGCCGCCGCCGTAAGCAGCTCGCCGCTCGCGCGCTTGACGATGAGGTCGCAGTAGCTCCGGACGATGCGCTCGGTTTCGGGGTCGCAACCGATCTGGTCGAGGTACGCGAGGACGAGGGGCACGAGGCCCGGGTAGTAGCCCTTCTTACCCGCGAGAATCTCGAGGATCGACATTTCCTCGAGGCGTTCGTAGGACGAGTGGACGGCGCAGTCCTCGCCTCGCTGGGCGGCGACGCAGTCGGTGATGTGCTTGGGGTAGGCGAGGTGGGAGCGCCACCAGAATTTGTTCGGTTTCGTGGCCGCGTCGCGCTCGTGGGCGCGTCGCATGTTCTCGTGGACTTTGGACATGGGCATGTAGACGTTGAGGTCGAACGATAGGAGTACGCGCAGCACGAGCGTGATGAAGACCGTGAACGCGGCGTTCTCGAAATCCGTGAGCTGGACTTCCATCGTCCGGAGCTCGACGCGCCACCCGATGTTGGCCGGGTTGGGCGCGGGCGGCGGCTTCCAGCGAACCGAGTTCCAGTTGGTCGACTGGATGTTCTCGAAGTGGTCCGTGTGCTCGTCGTCGTCGAGCTCGGTCGTCATCCCTTGGAACAGAACGAGCGGGTCCCGCACGAAGAGGTGGGCAATGTGGCGCGACAAAAGCTCGTCGCACCCCGCGGCCGCGAGGAGCGCCTTGGCGCGCTCGTCGACCTCGACGTCGACGTCGTTGTAGTGCCGCGCCGCGCAGTGCAGGTCGCACCGCGCTTTGTGATTGCACAAGTACGACGAGACGCCCGCGTACCGAGAGGTCTGGATGCGCCGCGTCCCGCTTCCCGCGAGCCGCGCATCGGGCGTCGTCGATCCCGACCCTCGCTCGGCGGGCGTCCGGTCGTCGACCGACATCTCGATCACCTCCCACCGGACGTCGTGGTCGCTCAGCTTGCCGTTCAGGATGGGCGTCGCCGCCGTCAGCGCGAGCATGATGGGCGCGAGCACGACGCACTGGTCGTAGACGTGGCGCGACTCCTCGACATCGCGGCACTGCAAGGTCACCTGCAAGCAGCAGCACCCCATCCCGAACGCCATCGCGTCCATCTCGATCTTGTCATCGTCGTCGCGCGTCTTGGCGTCCTTGAAGAGCGGCACCTCGATCTTCACCTTGTCCCCGCGGCGCGATCGAATGTTGCGCGTCAACGTCCCGAATCTCGGGTGCGGGTTGATCACCTCGTCGGGCACGAGCCTCGACTGGGCGTACGGACCCTCGAGACGAAAACTCGTCCCGTTCTTCCCTCCCGACGACTCGCTTACCCCGAGCATCGGAAACACGACTATCGTCGGCGCGATCTCGTTCTCCTTGAGCGCCGCCAGCAACCGCGCCCGCCGCGCCCGCATGTTCGTCTCGACCCGTCGCAGGTCCGCCGTAAATCCGCTGTAAGGCTCCGCCGGCGTCGACTCGACCATCCACGCGCCGTACTCTGGATGCCACGTGCACTTGCCCGCCTCGGCGACCCCCCGCCGCTCCTCCACCTCCCGACGTTCCAGCAACTCCCGAACCTCGGCGCCCCGCAGGCTCAAGTACGCCTTGCCCCCCTCCAACCGGAACAGACCGTACTCGATCTCGTCACCATAGAACAGCTCGTCCTTCTGGATCGACTTGTACTTTTCGTACTGCTTTACGAACTGGATCACACCGTGGTCGCGGACGTGCGCGAGGAACTCCAGCGACTCCTCCCAGCTCAACGGATCCCCCACCGTCAGGACCTAAACCAACAACGTCGGACGCACACCACCATGTTCTTCTACGACGTACCCCCATCTTTCTCTTGGCTTGTGGTCCTTCTCGGCTTCTCTTTTCCCGAATCAGGAACGAGATTTATCCGTTAGAATTACGGACAACGGATGCGAAGAACGGCGACCAATCTCTTTTTTCAGACAAAAAAAAAAATGGAGGATCAAAGCGCGTGTTTTTGTTGCGTCTAGCGCGTCTCCAGAGCAAATTCCCCCCTCCTAATCAGCAGCATCATCATCATCACTGCGTCGGGTTACTGGGGACAGTTTAGCTAGATGCGCCGACTCTTCTTACAGTATGTGGTATACGTACATTCGTTGTCTACTCTCGCGAGAGCGGCACAACGCGGAAAATGTGTGGTGCGCAGACAGCAAAAGTACAAAGCGCAAACCGAAACCTGGCTCCGCGACTGTTGACGATAACCCGCGTCCGGTCGGAACATACTCCTACCCCACAAACCCACCCACATCCTTCATGCCCCCCACACACACCCCCGTCTTAGCAGTCGACATTTAAAGACATACAATACCTTTAAAGACATACAATTACCGAACCTATAATACCGGTATCAAAAGTCAGGGTTTAATTTTAGTAATTTAGTACATGTTTTAAACCTGTTTAAAACCGGATTTAACCTTGATCTTACCGGTTTAAACATCTTCTCGCGTCCGCTTGACACGTCCGTTTGTGGTCAGGGAGCATTTTCTCTTCCATTTCTCTTCCGCGCCACACGCTCGCTGCCTCCTGTTGAAGTTGCACACGCTGGTGATCGTTATGGTGACCATGTTCAAGGGGGGACGGCCCAGGAGCTCGGTGAGCGACTACGTGATCACAACGCCTAAGGGCGACGGCACGTTCGAATGGAGATGTGCGGCACGCGGCTGCACGCACGCACGCACGCACGGGCAAAAAGTTCAAGCCAGCTCAATTGGTTGAGCACATCGGCCTGGATTGCAATCACACACCCCATGGCGTTAAGTGCACGCTCGCGAGCAAGTCGTCAGCTAAGAATATCTCGGGGTGTGTATGGGCCACGAATAAGCGGCCCGCCGCTGTCCACGACCTTCGCGCCTCGACAGCGACATCGTCCGCGCCTTCGTTGTTGCCGAAGACTGGGACGGTTCCGTCGCAAGTCGTGTCGAAGCAAGCTCGAGTCACCGAAGTCACTGACAGGTGTGATACGCGCCGTGCCAATCTTATCAACGAGAAGATCACCAAATTCATGGTTGGTTGCGCTCTGCCTTTCAACATCCTCAACACCTTTTTCTTCATCGATATGATCAAGGCGCTCAACGCGGCCTATGTCAAGCACTTGCCCAAGTCCGAGGCCTTTCGGCGCACGTGGGCGCCACGGCTTTTTGAAGAGACTGTACATAACATCAACAAGATGTGGTTCGCCACCGGCAACTTCGCTCGAACCCTTGGGTTCGACGGCTTCAAGACCGAGGCCGGCGCTCAACTCGGGGTTATTAGCACGAAGAGTGTGCACAGTGAGCTGACGTGGCGGTACGAAACCTAAACCCCCCAAATTTATGTGTTGTTTTTACCGAAAAAAAAAAAAAAAAAACAGGTTTAAACTACAGGCGGGTCGACACTTGAAATCACCCGACACTAAAAATTACCCGCTCTTTCGAAACTCAGCTTCCGCAGCTAGGAAGGCCACCGAGCCAAGCCGAAGGTGGCGAAGCGCCCCAAGGCACGGAAGGAGCCTGGGCGGACCCCTATGACAGCCCGGGAGAAGCGGCAGCGAGAAAAAACGGCTCCGAAGCGAGTTTTCAACAAGATAACGGCTGCGTTGGACGCGGAAAAGAAACGCCAGCAACAGAAAGCCTTCGCGGAGGTCTTAGCGTATTGCGAGAAGGAAGGAGTAGGGGTCAAGAAGTGCATGACTGTCCACCCAGAGTGGATTGAGCTCATCACCTGGAGACAGGTCGACGATAGACTGAAGGAGCGTGTTTTGTTTGATGAACTGCCGCGACGCACACTCGCTCGGACCGGATGTCGCTCACGCCGAAGGAGGAGCAGGCGCCTGTGAAGTGGATTGTTGAGAGCAACAAGGCCCGCGCCGCGCTAAGCTGCGAAGAGATTGGAGTCAAAGTGCGCCATATTTTACTCAATCGTCGACTTCAGAACTGGCGCGGCGGACTCAAGAAAGTCCTGTTCAACAACGCCAACTACAAGCTTGTGTGCGGCCATTCGCCCTCGGAAGAATTATTCATAGGTTTCTTCGCCCGCAACTCGCACGGGATCAGCACGAAGATCAAGCAAAATAATCGATGCGAAGCGTGCTGCCGTGAACTGCGACGAGATGGTCGAGGAGTACTTTGCGGGCACCCACGGACTTCGCGCCGAGCTCGAGGCCGCGGGGATTATGGACGAGCACGGCGCCATATCTGCCCCCCGCCTTGCCCTGAACCTCGACGAGACACCCCAGTTCGTGGACTACGCCGACAACAAAGGGAACGCCAAGACCAAGTTTGGGGCTGGCAAGGGTGACGTCTGCTGGGCTGAGGCCTATGACTACCGCGAGTGCAACACTGTCATGATGTGCTGGGGCATGTGCGGGCCGCGATGGACGCGGCTGTCTCGGCATGCTTCGAAGCGTGGCAGCGCTGCAAGGACGGCTGCGTCTGCGGCCTTGACAACGGCGTCGTGTGCGACGCCGGCAAACTCAAGTACTGCGAGATCTGCGGGGACCTCAGATGAAAGCGGTGCAGTAAGAAGGCGTGCAAAAAAGCGCTGGAGGATCTTGCATTTGCCGTGCCGGATGATGCTGATGCTGAAGATGAGGAGGAGGAGGAGGAGGACAGCAACGCCGAATTCGAGCGCGAGATCGGTCACGATCATTGCCGCCGTCGGCGACCCCAGCCACGAACCAACCAGCTACCTGAGTCCCGCCCAAAGCAGCTCCCAGGGTCGCCACCGACACTTCGGGAGCTACGGTCATGCTTATTTCGACACCTAGTCCCCCTAGTGAGCCATCCTCCCCTTCCTCATGCCAGGTAATTTTTAGTGTCTGGTACTGCTAGACATTACCCCACACCATGCCACGATCACGCCAAACTGGGGTGTGGCGTGCCCCAGGTCCGAAAGGAGAGTGGTCGGGAGTACTCCTGAGCGTCTCACATTGCTGTTGGTCGAGTTCGGTCCATGGTACGGCCTTTGCAACTAAACAGTAATTTGTAGTGTCGACGTACAATACGGAACTCCTAGATCGAGACAACATAAACAATGACGTCAGCGCCCGGCGCTTCGTGGACGACATCTCTCTCAGCCTCAGGAGCGCACCGTGAGAGATGGGTTGGTCCGCTTCTCACCAATTACGACGAGACATCGCGCCTTCTTTACAAAAAATATAGAGCTTACCATCGGTGCCGTCGAGTTGGTCGGTGACTTCACTAGGAATGAACATGGCCATCCTCCTTCACGGTGCGGAATCGTGGTGCCTCACCGAGGTCCTGTTCCGCCGGCTGCGGTGTTTCCACGCGCAGTGCGCCCGCGTCATGTGTCGTGTGACCCGGAAACACACCTGGTTCCACCACATCTCAACGGAGATCCTGCTGCGGCGCCTCGGCCTCGAGTCCATCGACGTCTACGTCACGCGCCGCCAGCTCCGCTGGGCCGGTCACGTCGCCCGCATGCCCTTCTCCCGACTCCCTCGTAAGATGCTCTCGTCTTGGGTCCGCTCCAAGCGCCCACCGGGGGCTCCGCAGATGACGTACGGGAGGTCGCTCGCCAAGGCACTCCGAAAATGCGACATCCCCTTCAACTTGTGGCACGACCTCGCACAAGACCGCGCGCAGTGGCGGTCCGCCATCCTCGCACTTTCATCCCTCGCCTCTACCCCAACTGTGTGATTTTTGCTCTGTGATCCTGGACCGGCTACTGCCAGCCCAGCCTGGCTCCCATGCCCGGGAGAGGTCCGAAGTTAGTTAGTTAGTTAGTTAGAACCTCGCAGGCCCGGGCGCGAAATCCGCGTCTAAGCTTCGCGCAAAGAAGAAGCTTTGCGTAGAGAAGTACGTGGCCTGGTTCGACGATGAGGGAACAACCATGTCTTTTTTCGAGTCTGGAGACTGTCGGCGTTCATGGCGATATGGCTTCTTCTTGGTAACGGAGGCCTCACAGCGGGCGATCGCGCCATACGCTTCTGCGCCATAGGACCCGAGTTGAATGTCGTGTTCGTCGTATGTCTCCGTGCCGATGTCAGTGGCTGTGCCCCCATGTGAGCGGCTGTGCCTGACTACCTTCCCTTCCAACCTTCGGCGCGGTCTGGAAAGCTGAACCACGTCTGAAAAAGCAGAACGACCTTTGTTGGTCATGTAATGCCACGGATGGCCTCACAGATGTCATCGCGTAGTACGACGTGTACGTGTTTCACGTAAAGATGTCCCTCTCTCACTTGTGGTCGCTACACGTAAGCCAAGCTTCGGGACGAACGCTGCGGAGGGTGACGTGGTTTACACAGACGACGTCAGCGACGTCTCGACCATTAAGCGCGGTGGATGTCTCGACAAAGCCTGGTCAACCCCATTGCGTTCCTTCAATTCACTTCGCGCTTGACTCACTCGTGTTGCGCTTGTTGTCGACAACGCTCATCACAACGATCGCCTTTCGCAGCGAACGAACCAAGCGCGCTATGGTGTCTCACACTACCATCTGCCAACACATCGGCGAAGTGACTTCCCGTGCACAGAACGAACGAATAACATTCGGATTGGCGAGGCACGAGCCAATCCGTATTTGGACCTCGATGATACGTTGGAGTGCCTCGTCGCGGTCTCGAGTATGCTGGCCACAGGTAGATCCTTTCCTAGCTACGGTGCAACATCACTTTTCGCTGCGCACTTTCATCATTTTATCGGGGTGATCCTCATGTTTTCGTCCCCTTCATCAACGGCTACCACATGGTCTCGCATATGGTGTCCATGTTGTGCCACTTTCTTACCGCAATGAACCCCTCATATGGTTGAAAGCAATCACGAAGTACTGGGCGTTGGGGAGCACAGGCCAAAATTCTATGAACAAACACACCGCGTCACCATACCGATTCAATCCGTTGACGGCGTCGACCTTGGTTGTGTTCATACTTATTCTTTCGCGCTGGCTAACGGTGTGCGCTGCCGATTCTCGGTGATTCAACCGCCTACCGCAACCTTCTCGACGATGGCGACCGTAATCTCTTCATTCCCGTCAGTGGACTCGCGCAATATATGGCCAGAACAATCGTCAAACCCGACGGCCTTGTACTTCTGAAGAAACTTGGAGCATCGCTTCCGTGGCTCCATGTTCGTGGTCAAGCTCCACATCGTCGATGCTGGAGCCCCGGCAGTCGTACCGGATGCCGGCGAGCTGCGGTCGAGCCCAGACTTGGCCGCGCAAGGCTACGAGGCCACCGTGACGCAGCGAGGAGACCTGCCGCGCCCGGACCGATCCTACGACGGCGATAGGTACATACCTGTGACGTGTGAAACGAGCATCTTTCTTGTTTATTTCTCATCATAGGCCTCACGGAGGACGGTAGGTGGCTCGCGTGTGGTCTGGTTGAAAATATGATCAAGATTGCTGGCGAAAATTAATGTAGCGATGACCATGGTCGAAACCAAAGGCAGCCAACCAAACAAATGAATCTGAGTGCCTTTTACACGACACAGACTGCTGGTGACGAAGCTTATTAGGGATGCCTCGTCGCCTTCTTTTTCGTCGATGAAGAAACGACAACGAGTTTGTTTTGTTTGCCTGGTCCTCGAGATTTGAGACGTGCAAAAAAGTGAGGCCACTTTTAGAGTCTCATGTCGAATTTTTGTCAACAGCAGGTGCCAGCGATGTATTTGATTGGGCCTGCGATTTTTCTTGTTTTCATCAGCCAGGGGATCGTGCGTGCTGTAACTTCCACTCCGGTGTCGAAGCCACGCGAGATGCCCCGCTTGCGAATGGACTTGCTTTCGTCTTCAACTTGAATCAGTAGCTAGGTGGGCGACGGCAATCCAAACGAGAAAATGAGGACCGACACAATGGGTGTGGTAGTCTTTGACGCGATGCGACAGAGAACATCGAGGACGTTGCAACGTGAAGAGTCTTCTGTTGAATGATGAATCTGAAGTCCCCACGAAACTGCCACTTGGCAGATTCGACTATCATGAGTGCGCTCGCCAATCAGACCGGCTTGAACGTGTACTCGCAGAGACGCGCAACGGCCTTGCGATCTCTCTGAGTTTGATGCGCGTGGGATGCGCTCGACATGTTCAACTTGATCCGACGCTCTCGAAATGAAGGCCGAGGACGTGATGTTGACAATAGCGACAACGCTTTGTTGGCTCATTACCTGAATGTGCGCTCCGCGACACGACCACCGCACTCAAAAAGGTAAGACGACTACGATGACGGCAAGAACGCGCCACATTGCGGCTGTGAGCTTTTTATCCTTAGTTGCCAGCCTCTCGTCGAGCGTGCGACAAAGCAAGTCATGGATAGAATTCGTATTGGTTTGCACGCAGGTCCCCAACCACCTCATCTTCGAGGAAAGGACTATCGGCAGAAGTGCCGTCGTTTAATATGTGCATTATCGTGCATATTTCAAGCTGTGGGGCCCAAAGCGCACAGCTTGAAATTCAGCTGCGTCACTCGCTCGGGTCTACTCGTAATCAGGCACGTGCGTCCAGGGGTGTCCGGTCCAAGTGCAAAGCAGCTTTATTATCGCAAAAACACACGCCGCCTCCGTAATTACTGCTGGCCCAGCGCGCTGGCGGCAAATTACCCACAGAAGGATCTCTATCATAGCCACCGCATTTAATAAACCACATGGCATGACCGGGGATTTTTTTTGTTCGCGCAAGCACCAGGAGAACAAAGATGGCCGACGAGGTCGGTCCCGAGCAAAATCCCCAGGGCCCTTTTCGAGCAGGACGTCGTCCAGAACGTGGCATTTATATATTTATTTATTTATTTATAATAATCAGGCTCACACACAGGACGGACAAGTCATGATGCGGTCTCGAGAGGAGACGAAGAAGGACGACAGAGCGGCGGAGGGCGCGCGAGGGTGGCTGGGGGTGGGGGCGGCTGCTTGGGCGTCTGAAGAACCCTAGGTCCAAGGCGAGACGGAAGATGGGCGTCCCCCGAGTGATTGGGCGTGGTGGGTGCGTCGTCGTCTGCGTAATCGCGTCGTAGGAATAAGTCGCCCTGGGGTGTCGCGTGGCCCTGCATCTTGAAGGCACCGTAGTCATTGCGGCCGTGGCCTTGGATGGCGCCGTCGCGGATCGATAGGGATAGATTAGTCTCGACGACGACTGTCGCGCCGACTTTGAAGAAGCCCTCGAAGAGGCCACCGCGGCTCTCATAGTCGAAACTCCAGGAGGTGGGGTCGGCGCGCGCCGAGGCCCAGGCGTCGACGGTGTCCTCGAGGGACCAGACGCCGCGGAGTCTGACGACGGCGTCGTCGCGGGCGAGGTGACCGCGCATGAAGACCGTTGTGGGCGTTCTTCGCTTGGTGGGCGCGTGGGAGACGTGCTTGGCGCAGAAGGCCGGGAGGTCGGGCTCGAGGAGCGCAGCGAGGCCGAGTCTGGTGACGCCGGGCGCGACTTCGATACCCTTGCGACGACACTCTGCCTCGAGGAGCGGCCGTTGCTCTGTGGACTTTTTGAAGTGACAGCACATTGTCTTAGTCTTGGTGCAAAAGCTCGGGTCAACCCAGGGAGCCTTGGACCTTACGAGGTGCCACTCCTCGAACAACCCAAGGTGGAGAGCGTCAACCGATTCAAACGCGAGAATTCCCTCTGCGACCTGGAACCGGTAATCCCGCAAAAACCTCGAGTGCGCGGGGTCCCGCGCCTCGGCGAGCAACGAGTCCAGCGCGGTCAACTGCTGGCTGAGCGATCTCGATCCGCGGACGAGACCGTTGCCCACGCTCATCATCGCGACGCAACAACAAATGCGAATCCGAACCCCTTGCGCACACTCCCCTTTTCACTTTCATTCAACAAATTCGAAACAAACCCCTGCAAGAATTTTTTTTTTTTTGTTGTTTTTTTTTTTCTTGGGGCTAAAACAACCCCCCCCTTGAGCCGCAAGTTGTTGAGGGTTTTGGTGTGGTTTAACCACGTGTGTTTTCGTGAAGACACGAGGGTTTGTTTATTTATTCCCCTTGTCGCGATGGCGAGTTCGTCGTCGTCCCCTCACGACGTGCCGACGGTGCGGTGCGGCGACTATTTCAACGGCGTGGGGAGTTGCCGATTTGGTGACAGGTGCCGGAACGCCCACCAGGAGATGGAGGTCGGAGTCCTAGGGTGGAGCGCCCTCCTAAAGATGCGGCAAAGTAAGCGGCTGAGCGCGCCCCAGCAGAGGCAGCAGCATCAGGGGCGGGCCGGGTCCTCCTCGAGCAAGGCGGGTCGCGGGGCGTCGGCGGGGTACGTGTTTTTGTGCAACAACAAGACGCGCGAGGAGGTGTTGCGGTTGAAGGTGTTCGGGCTGCCTCCCAAGTCGCTCCAGCAGATGGAAACGAGCATCGGGGACGCGACAAAATTGTTTTTATGGGACTATGAATCCAAGCGGTTGCTTGGTGTCTTTCGGCGCGACGGGACCTGCGGCCTGAACCTCGAGCCCCAGGCCTTCCACGGAAAATTTCCGGCGCAACTCCGGTTTTGCCTCGACGCGGGATTTGGCGCGCCAAAGATGATTTGTTCTCGGGACAACCCCTACCGCTTTCAAGCGGGTCCGCTCTCCGACGGGCTCGTCGCAAAGTACGCTGAGAGGCTCCGCAGTGGCGAGGACCTGGGCTCGAAAACGACGCCCAAGGATTCCGAGCCGAACAAGAAGCCGCGCAAAATCATCGAGCGCCGCGCCGCCGAAGAGGACGTCGAGGCGGTGGCCGAGGAGGAGGAGGAGGAGGAGAAGAAGACGGAGGAGAAGAAGGAGGAGAAGAAGGAGGACGAGCCTCGTCTGGAAGCGGGTCCACCCCCTCGGCAAGAACAGGGGTTTGCGGGGGCGTTCGTGTTTCGGTGCAACGCGGCGACCGAGCTAGAGATTATGGAGAAGCGCGTCTTTGGGATGCGCGAAGCGCGCCTCGAATCGTCTCTCAAGCCGCACATCGGGCCGAAGACGCTCTTATTTTTGTACAACAGCGAGACGAACTCGGTGTTGGGCGTGTTTCGCGCCGTCGGCTTTCCGGCCCTCGACCTCGCTCCCGATTTTCTCAGAGGAAAGTTCCGCGCGCAGGTCCGATTCGAGATGGTACGCCAACCCGAGGAAACGGGAGCGGGCGAGAGTTTGAGGCAGTGCGACGCCAAGCGCGATTATCCGCTCGGTCCGCTGTCTCGAGAGGACGCCGACGAGCTCCTGGGCGTGATGCGTGCCGTCATTCCCAAGGGCGAAGCCTACCCCAAGCTCCCCGGGTGGTTTGCGTCGGCGCGAACGACGACCTCGCCCAGCGGGCCTACCTTCGCCAACGTCGCCGTCAAGCCGGAGCAACCGGTCCCCGGTCCCGATGCCTTTCCCGCGACGCTCGGGCTCGGTAGATCGGGGCCCACGTCCGTGGAAAAGTCGCCTCTCGCCGACATCGTCGTCGCGACGGTGCCCTCTTCGAACGAGCGGGCGAGCTCGCCGCTGGCAGAAATTCCCGAGCCGCCGCCGCCAGATGCGCTGCCGCCGACGATCGACTCGAGCGCCGAGTTTCCCTCGCTTGCTGGCGCTGGCGCTGGCGCTGGCACGCGCGCGCCTTCCCGCCGCCCGCCCAACGCGCCCGAGCCGACCCGCCAACGCTGGAAGTCGCGGCCGCCGGCGCCGCGGCCGGCGCGCGAAGAGCCACCCGCGGCGAGCTCCGCCGACCCGACGATAAACCTCGTCAGCATTTTGACCGGGTCCGCGTTGAATATGCAGGCGCGCCTCGAGGAGCAGGTCGGCGCGTTCGAGGTGAGTCGCATGGTTTGCGAGGACGCTGCGTCGCGCGCGCTGCGCGACAAGTACCGCGACTACGACGCGCGGGTCGCCGTCGAGCGTTTCAAACGCGAGGCCGAGCGCCGCGCGGCGCTGGCGAAGGAAGAGGCCTTGCTGATGGCGGCGGAAGAACGCCGCACGGGTGATGTGGTCGAGGCCGAGCGGCGGCAGAGGATTGCTACCGACCGCGCCAAACGCAAGGCGGCTGAGAAGGCGGCCAAGGAACAGCGCAAGGCCGAGGAGGCGGCGCGGCACCGGGAAGCGGAAGAGCGACGGCGCCGCAAAGAAGAGGAGGAGGCCGAGCGCCGGACCCAGGCCAAGGCCGAGCGCGCCAAGCGAAAGCGCGAGGCCGAGGAGCAGCACAAGCTCGAGAAGGCCAAGGAGGAGCAGAAGCGGCAGGCGGCCGCCGAGCGTCAGCGACGAAAGCAGGACGAGGCTCGTCGCACGCGCGCGCAGCAGGGGGGCGACGACAAGCGGGGCGCGCGACACCGAAGCGACAACGAGAGCAACAAGGAGGACAGAAGCGAGACCGCTGCGGCCTCTGCCGCCTCGGCGGTCGGCCAGACGGCGCAGCCCGCGCGCCCCGAGCGCCAGGTCGACACGGACGCGACGCTCGTCCCCGCGATCCAGAGTGCGTAGTAGTCGGCGACCTCCCGTGACCCCCCTCGCAGAGCTCGTGCTGTCGCTCGAGGCGTTCATGAAGGAACAGAAGAAGATGCCAGATGACGAGCTCCTGGAGGTCGACGAGGAAGAGGACGAACGCAAGGACGACGAGGACGACGAGGGCGAGCTCGAGGAGGAGGACGACGGCGACCAGGCGCTGCTGGTCGAAGGCGAGGATGGGCAGCAGCATTTGTCGTCGCGCAAGCGGGGCGTCGTGGTGGTGGGGAAGAACGTGGTCGCGGAGGGGGATGTGGTGTACGCGGGCGACGAGGATAAGGAGGACGGCGAGGAGCCGTCGGACGACGACGCGGCGGCCGCGGTCGTGGACCTCGATTTCGAGAACTCGACGTGGGAGGTAGAGATCACGGAGGTCGTGCTGCGGTGGTTCAAGAAGCATCAGAAGAAGCAGCCGGCTTTAGTGAACCGGGTCATCGCCAAGTTGCGGGACCTCGCCAAGGGGCGATTCGACTACTGCCAGCGCAAGCAGCTGCGGGGCGCGTACGGCGAGATGAAGTTGTACGAGGCCAAGCTGAGTAAGGGGGCGCGCATCATCTGGGAGATGGGGATCGCGTTCTCCGAGCGGCGGTCCAACTCGGGCGCGATCTACACCCAGACGATCCGCATATGGGCGGTAGTGCTGGACCACGACAAGATCAACGTCGAGATCGCCAAGATCTGCGAGGCACACCGGCGCGGTCGCGGATGCCACCTGCGACGCGCGCTCCGCGGCGTCGCCAAGGACGACGACGCGCCCGAGTGCTACAAGAAGGGCAAAACGTACACGCCCCGGACATTCTCGCCCGCGGAGATCGTTCAAGGCGAGCGCGGCGCCGGCGATAAAACGACGACGACGACGACGACGACGAGGAGAGCCGCCGCCGCCAACGCGTCGCACTACCCGCCGGCGAGCTGGAACTCGAACCAATACACGCTGCTCAAGTTCTACGACATGTCGTCGACCATCGCGAAGGCGCTCACGGCGCGCGGCGAGAAGATGTCGCTCGAGGAGCTCCAGAATTTCGACGTGCCCTTTAAGGTCACCGACAACGAGTACGAGGTCATCAACGCCAAGGGCGAGAAGGGCGAGAAGCGGTCGACGCTGTTGATCGGCCGCTCGGGGACGGGCAAGACGACCTGCTGTGTCTTCAAGATGGTCCAGGAGTTTGTCACCTACTGGAGCCCCGGGCTCCGCGACCCGTTGTTGCCCGAGCGCGACGACGCAACCAGGCTCCACAATTTGCGCCAGATATTCGTGACGAAATCAAACGTGCTGCGAGGCGAGGTCGAGCGCGTCTTCGACGCGATCGTCGCGTCCAAGCTCTCGTCGACGCCCGGCGCGGCCGTTTTGCGCGAGAGGCCGAGAGACGTCCTCACCGGCAAGAAGCAGGTTGGGTCGGAGGGACTCGACACGATCGCGTCGGTGCCGCGGTCGCGGTTTCCCTTATTTTTGACGGCCAAGGAGTTCACCAAGCTCCTCGACAAGACGCTCGACGGCGAGTCGTTCCTCGGGCAGCACCGCCGCGACGCGAGCGAGGAGGCGGGCACGCTCGCGACGCTGAGCGGGTACTTTGAAGGCGCCGACCTCTCGGACGACGAGGAGGAGCAGGACCTCGCCGAGGTCGCGACGATCGCTTCGACGGGCGAGACGAGGTCGGTGGCGGCCGCGTCGACGACGTCGTCGCTCGAGACGGCGGCGGCGCCGCGCCAAGGCGGCCAGCGGTCGACGGGGGCGCACGGAAGAGAGGTCACGTACGCGTTCTTCGACGAGGTGTTGTGGTCGAGGATAAACTCGGGCGTCAACACCGACCTCCACAAGAGCGTCGTGTGGACCGAAATCAAGTCGTACATCAAGGGCTCGATCGAGGCGATGGACAGCGAAAACGGGTTTCTCAACCTCGACCGGTACCTCGTTCTCGGCAAGAAGCGCACCACGCTGACCGAACCCCAGCGCCGCGAGGTCTACCGGTGCTTCGAACGGTACCGCGCCGAGTGTCGCCGTCGCGGGTTGTGGGACGCTGGCGATTTCGTCTACAACCTCTACGAGCGCATCAATACGCACGGCACCGCCGGCAAGATCATCGTCGACCAGATCTACGGCGACGAGGTCCAAGATTTTACGCAGGCGGAGATCGTGCTGTTGCTCAAGTGCGTCCAGTCCCCCTGGGACGTCTTTTTGTGCGGCGACTCGGCGCAGACCATCGCGCGAGGCGTCGGTTTCCGCTTCGCCGACCTCACCACGCTCTGGACCCAGCTCTTCGCGTCGTCCTGTACCCACCACCACCAACAACAAGCGCTTCTTCTTCTTCCGGGGGGTCGGCGGACCGCGCCAGCCGAGATGCGGCGGAAAGTCCAGCCGCAGCGGCTCAAGCTCGTCCACAACTACCGGTCGCACAAGGGTACGCTGGACTTGGCGGCCGACGTCATCGAGATCGTCTACGAACTGTTTCCGACGACGATCGACCGGCTCCCGCCCGACACGGGCGTCCTCGACGGGCCGAAACCGATCCTCCTCGAGACGAAGAAGCAGTCCGACCTCCTGCTGCTGCTGTTGGGGAACATCCGCCAGACGGCGGCCATCGAGTTCGGGGCGCACCAGGTCGTCCTCGTGCGCAACGACGAGGCCCGCCGGAACCTTCCTCCCGAGCTCAAGCTCGCCCTCGTCATGACGGTATACGAGGCGAAGGGTCTCGAGTTCGACGACGTCTTGTTGTACGACTTCTTCGCCGACTCGCCCGCCTCCAAGGAGTGGGACGTGCTTCTGCAATTCCTCGCCGAAAAGCCGGGCCGCGTCAAACGCCAGGTTCGTCGCGAGGGGCCCGTCGCGCGCGTCGACGACGACGACGACGACGAGACGATGGAGGAGCTCTTGCGCCGGGGCTCGCGGATCGTCGACTTTGACCCCGAGAAACACAAACTCCTCGAGAGCGAGCTCAAGTTTTTGTACACGGCGATCACGCGCTCGCGCGTCAACGTGTGGATCTACGACTCGAGCAGCAAGCGCGACGCGTTTTTTCGCCTCTGCCGCGCGCGCGAGCTCGTCGCGCTCGTCGAGCACGACCACCTCGCGGCATCATCATCATCATCATCATCATCCAAAGAAAAAAACGACGGGAAAGAAGCAAAGGCGGCAAAGGGCCTCTTCGCGAAATCGACGACTCCCAAGGCGTGGCTCGCGCGCGGCCTCGACTTTGAGAAGCGCGCGAACGAAGAGGAGGACGACCCCGTCGCGCGACGAGGACTCCTGCGCGTCGCGGCGGACTGCCTGCGGCACGCGGGCGCGACCAAGCGGGCCGAGCGGTGCGATGCCAAGGCGCTCCTCATCGACGCCGAGGAGATGGCGGCGACGCTGACCTCGAAGCACGTCGTCGACGCGCCGCGGCACCCGCGGCGCGGCGGGACGGGAAGCCGGTCCTACACGCCGGCCGAGGTCCGCACGAAGTACCTCCAGGCGGCGCACGAGGCGCTCAGGTGCGGCGTGCCGCTCGACGCCGCCAAGGCCTTATCCAAGGGCAAGCAGCACGAGCTCGCTGCGAGACTCCTCGAGGCCATCGGCGAGGTCGAGGCGGCCAAGTACGCCAAGCCGGCAGCGTCGGTCGCGCCCGTCGAGGCGCGGAAACTCTTCGCGGTCGCGGCGCAAGAGTTCAAGCGCGCCAACCAGTTGGCGTTCGCGGCGCGCGCCTACGAGCGCTCGGGGGATTTCCCGACGGCGGTCTTTCTTCTCCGCAAGTCCAAGCTCTATCTCCAGGCGCTCGACGTCATAGACCGGCAGAAGAAGTACGACGCTGCCGAGCAGGAACGGCGGAACGAGGCCGCACTCGAGAACCTCCCCGACTACAACAACGCGACCTCGACGCCCGTCGCGGCCGAGGTCCGCGAGCTCGTCTATCTCGCAGCGAAGCAGCGCGCGCGCAAGCACGACCGCAAGGGCTGCGTGGAGGCCCTCAAGCGCCTCCCCTACGCCGACCACATCGCCTTCCTCGAAAGTCAGCCGGGATTCCTCGAGGACCTCTGCGACGTTTTGTGTAAAGACGGGCAGGTCGCCAAGGCGACTGATTTGTGCACCTCGACGGGCGACTTCTCGCAAGCCGGCGCGGTCCTCGTGCGATCGGCCGATGCCGTCGACGACGCGGCGCTGCTCCACTTCGAGCTCGCCTCGGCCCGCACGCTTCTCTGGGACGCGGGAAAGAGCGTCGTCGACGACGAGTACGACAACATCGAGGAGGAGGAAGACGACGACGATCGCGAGGTCCTGCGGGCAATCGTCGCCCGGCGCCGCCGCAAGCTCGACGCGACCCTCGAGCGGTGCCGCGAGCAGGCCGAACGCGACGACCTCCGCGAGGCGTACGCGCTGGCGACCATGTTGCTCGGCCGCTTCCGGGGCGACGTCGAGCTCGTGCGCAAAGCGGCGGACGCGTACCGCGAGAGGCTCCTCCTCCTCCTCCAGAAGGGCGGCGGCACGGCGCTCGCCGCTTGCCTCGCGCTCGCCGAGTGCGCCCTGTACCTGCGCCGCCACGACCGCCAGAACCACCACCGCCTCGCCGACGAGGTCGAGGCGGAAGCGACGGGGCTGCTCCGCGACGCGGCGGTCCGACTCCAGAAACGCGCGGCGCTCCAGCGCGGCCCGTTGAGCGTCATGCCCAAGCGTCAGGATCGCGAGGAGGAGAGCGCTTTGTTGACGTACTTTGGGTTTTCGCGGATTCTGGGCAACGACAGCGTCCTCGAGTATTCGTCGGTCGACACGCGCGCGCGGATCGTCGCGGGCGCCGGCTCGAAACACGCGCAGCTCTCCGATTTTGTCGGCGACGACGGTCGACCCTTCCTCGAGCCCTCGCCCTCGACGGCCGGCAAGGTCCGCGTGTCGCGCGAGCGCGTGCTCCGGCGAGTCGCCGCAGAGCTCTCCTTGCTCGCGGCGACCTTGTGCTTAGACGACCTCCACGACCGCGCGGCCCCCTTCGGCGCCGGCGTCGCGGCTCGTCTCGCGGCCGTGCTCAAAAAGTTTTCCGCGTACCGGCGGGGCTTCGCGCGGTGCGTGCCGCTCCTCGCGGACCTCGAGACGACCGCCGCCGCCGTCGTCGTCGTCAACTCGGAGGCCGTGGCGCTCGCCTCGCCCCAAGATGCCGAGCGCGTCCTGCGCGCGTCCTTGGCTCTCGAGGGCGACCTCACCAACGACTTATGCGACCTCGCGCTCGCCAGAGGCGAGGTATTTTTCGCGGTACCGGGAGGTTACGCGCGAAATCAGGAGGTGTCTCCCGTGCTGTGGGCGCGCGGCGTAAGGTCGGCACTCGCCAACGTCGAAGAAACCTCGGCGCTGGCCGTCGTCGCCGCCCTCACCGCCAGGATTAAAGCCCTCGCGGCGCGAATCGCGACCATCGGCGGCGGCGGCGAAAGGCCGTCGCTCGACGACTACCTCGCGTACGGCCAGGCACTTCTGCTCCGGGGGTCGCCGTTACTCGGGAACACGGGCGCGGGCGTCGACGACGCGCCCTCGGCCGCTCACAAGGAGTTCTTGTCGACGCTCGAGCATCACGAGAGCGAGCATATCCACGCGCTAGCCGACGCCCGCCGGACGCGCCGGGGCCAGCAGCAGACGTCGTCGGTGGCAAAGGGGAGCCCCGAGGTCATCCAGCGCGAAGGCCAACAGCGCATCCTCAAGGAGGCGCGCCCCGTGATGCACGTCGTCGAGCCGCTGAGCTACGTCCTCTTCAAGCTCCACTCGAGCTGCGCGTCGGACGAGACCGCCTTTTTTGATCTCGTCGTCGCGTGCGAACGGCTCACTCACCTCTTCACGAACCTGTCGAAGAAGAGCCTCCCGTGCTCGCGACTCTCGCTCGCATACCTCCTCGGCCTCCAGGGTGTCGTCTCGCTCGGCCTCCTGAGCGCGGCGGCCGCCCCCCTCGCGGCGTCCCAGCAGAGGTCGGCCATCCTGAGCCGCTTTTACCCGCGCCACAACGCCGATCTCTCCAAAATCCTTGTCGCCTTGGGCGACCTCGAGGTGTACCTCCAGACGCCGACGCTCCCCGAGAAGACGGTGGCGCTCGCCAAGCTCGATCGCGCCCGAGCCTTCTTCGCCGAGGCGGCCTCGAAGCAAGACAAGAACAAACTGGACGAGTTGCGCGCCACTCTCCGGATGCTCCTCTACTGCCTCCAGAGCAGCATGCGCTCCGTCGCCGCCGCGCTCGCCGGGAAGTCGAGAGGAGGCCGCGGGGGGAACAACAACAACAACAACAACAACAACAACAACAACAACAACAACAACAAGAACAACAACAACAACAACAACAAGAACAAGAAGAACGACAGCAATAATGTCGACGCCATCCGCGTCGTCGCCGCCGAGAGCGCGATCGAACGGGCGCGCGGCGCCGCGCACGCGGTCCGCGTGCTGCTCACGATCGCGGTCAACTCGCACGTACTGGTGCGCGCCGAGGAGTGGAGCGGCCACGCGAGCGATGCGCGGGCCAGGAATCTGTGCGCGCGCGAGGCGGTCAAGAACGAGCCGCCGCGCCTTTCGCGCGCCGCGCTCTCTCTGGCAAACGGCCTCCTCGCTCGCGAGCGCCGCCAAAAGCAAAAACGAAAAAAAGAAGAGACCGACGAGGCGGTGTCCCAGCAGTGGCTCTCGATCAAGTTCGTACTTTCGCCACGGGATGCGTTTTTTGCGCTCAGCGGCGGCCTCAGGGCCTCGACCGACGCGTTCGTGCTGTGGAAGACGACGGCTCGGGGCACCACGACGCGCGAAGGGCTCTCGACGAACGAAGATCTATCCTTCGTGAGCTCGGACCCGCTCGTGACCGAGCCGCGCGATGGCGGGGAGAGTGCCGCGGCCGCCGAAGTCGACGACGCGACCTTTTCCCTCGAGCCGGTGGACATCGCGGCGCCCGCGACCGGCGGCTCTAAAAAGACGGACGTCGAGAACGAAAAGGCGGCAGCCCGCGTCATCGGGCGGGTCGTACTGCGATGGCTCGTCGTCGCGCGCCGACGGCGCCGCGCTGCGGGCGTCCTCGACGCGCGCGACGAAGACGACCTCGCCGCGCTAGACGAAGGCCGCTTCGACGAGGAAGAAGATCCGGGCGAGGTCAAACAAACGCCCGTCGAGGCAACGCCGTCGACGGACGGCCCGTCGACTGCCGCGGCAGAGGACGGAAAGAGGCGAGACGACCCACCCGCCGTCGTCTCGAGCGAAGCGGGCGACGAGCGGTGCATCGAGGCGACGGCGATGGCCAAGGCGGAGCGCGAGGCGCACGAGAGCGATTTGACCGACGAGTGGCGGCCGCAGTTGATCGCCAAAGGCGCCGAGGGCGACGGGGTCTCGAGGAAACACTTTCAGGAGCACTGCGAGCCGGCAATCGCGGCGAGCATAGTATTGCTCGCCGACCTCTACGAACTCCAGCAGCGCCTCACCTACATCAAGCAACACCTCGCGCCGGGCGCGAGCGACGAGGACGCCTACACCGACGAGATATTAGACACCAAGCTCGTTTTCACCGAGCGCCAGTACCGCCATGTCCACCAGGCTATCTCGGTGCTCCTCCTCGCCGAGGGCGGCGGCGACGGTCGCCTCGACGCGCGCGCGCGGCTCGTCGCGAGCCTCGGCGACGCGACCGCCGCCGCCCGCGACCACCTCGCCGAGTCGGCCGAGTGGTGGACCGGCTTCAAGGCGCGCGCGGCGGAGCGCTCCAAAAAGCTCTCCTTTCTCAAGCGCGACCCGGGGACAGCGGCCACCAAGTCCGCCGCGGCCCCCCGAGAGACGGCGCGCGTGCGCGGCAACCTCCAGGGACCGGCCGCGGGCTCGGGGGGCTCGCGATTCGATCTTCTCTCCGCCGCCGAAGACGACGACGACGACGACGACGAGGCCGTAGACGAGGTCTTCTCGTCGCCGGCGCAGAAGCTTGCGGGAACTAATAGCTCCCAAAAAAAGAAGCGAAACAAGCGCGGCGCTATTACCCGCGAGGCAGACGAAAAGGCACAAAAAACAGAAAAACACCGCCTCGGCCGAAAGAACAAAAACAACGTCGATTTAGACTGATGTCGGGGATCATCATTACTGCCGCGAATCACTGGCGGCAGCAACAACATTACGTCAGAGGATGATTGACGGCTGCCGACCTCGCGCCCTTGTAAATTGGCACGCGCGCTAAAACTCCCGAGACTGATCGGGAGGGAGGAAAAGCCGTCGTCTCGCGTGACCCGTGCGGTGGTGGCTACCTACGGCTCCGAATTGCGGCGGCGGCGGCGGCGGCTCTGTTGTTCTTTCCCAATGAGTGAGTGGCCCCTCCTGCGCCCCTCCTCTTCCTTCCTATTTTTTTCTTTTTACAAACGCGGCAGCTCCTTCCTAGGGGAGTGAGGGAGCGCGCCATGCGACAATCTTAGTTGGGTCACACAGCAGCAGGACACTACTCCCATGAGGGAGGTAGGTCGGTCGTCCTTGGTCTCGAAGTATACTCGTGTGTTGTTGGATATCGGCGTGCGCGACCACACCCCCGCTTTTCCGCGCGAAGTCTCGGAAGACAGATGAGCGGGGTCAAGATAAGAGACGAGGTTATTGTCCGATCGACCTAATAGATATAGAGAGAGCCCCGAAAGAGTGTAGGAGCGTGTTACGCGCGAAAGCCAGGGGAATCGACGAGGTAGGGTTGGTGGTGGAGGAAGCGGGACTCCGGGAGGCAGGCGCGCTGAGAGGAGGGGGGGGGCGGGAGAAAGGTGTTGGTGGCGTTGGTGTTGGCGTTAGAAAAGGGCGTAGCACCAGAGGGAGTGTGGTGGATGGAGGTGAAACACGGGCGCTTGATCCCCGGCCAGCGATAGTCGTCTCCGGCCTCGTCAAGGCTAAGGCCCTCGACGTCGTCGTTGAGGTCCATAGGGCTCGTATCCGAGTCGTCCATGGAGGGCTCTCGGGTGCGTTTGAGGCGGCGGAGCTGGTGTGGGAAGTCGAGGCCAAAGCAGGGTCCACCGCGTAGCGTTCGGCGGACCTGACTCGCAAACTTGTCACGGCTCTCGTTGAAGGCGTGGGCCGCGATGGGATTGGCCGGGTGCTCGGGATTGGGTTCGAGGAAGAGCAACTGGATCCCGAGAATGACCGCGTTTATTGACTGCACGGGCTTCCAGTCGCCTTCCAGAAGCGGATGCGACACGCGGCCAGTCTCGACCTCGACGTTCGGGTGCCAGACGCGCGTCACGCAGTAGACGCGGGGGGGACGAAAGGGGTAGTTCTCGGGCAAGCTCAGCGACAACACGAAGGTCCCGCCGGCGTAGTACCCGCCGCTAAAGCTCATCGATACACCGACCTGGCCACCTGCTTCGAGCGACACCTTGGTCGTCGCGTGGGGACACGTGAAACGCTGCGAGTTGAGCTCGAGCATGTCGCGCTTCACGCGGAGCTCGCTCGCGAGCCTTTGCTTGCCCTTCTGCCGCCCGCTTAGCGACGTCACGGCGGTGGCAGCCATACCTCTACGACGACCGCAAGTCCGTTGGAACGCTCAAACCTGCATTCAATTCAACCAAGGGGTTAATTAATTAACAAGTGCAGGCCAGTAAGTTCACCTAGTCCCAATCTCTAACCCCAGTAAGTTCACCTGGTCCCAGTAAGTTTCATATAAGTTCACCTGGTCAGTAAGTTCACCTAGCTCACACCAACTTCTTTGTAGGGTCGGATAAGAAAACGAGACTAGCCCGCGCCGGAACGACGGGTCTTAGGCTTTGAGCTCGTCGCTCTCGCCTCCGCCAATCTAAGCTGCTTTGATCCGCACGCGCCGCCAACCTTTGAGTTTACTCTAAAAACCCTTTACTCTAAAAGCCCCAGTATGTTCACCTGGTCCCAGTTTCACCTGGTCACTCAGCTCACCTAGTCCCAATCTCCCGTCGCTCTCGCCTCCGCCAATCTAAGCTGCTTTGATCCGCACGCGCCGCCAACCTTTGAGTTTACTCTAAAAACCCTTTACTCTAAAAGCCCCAGTATGTTCACCTGGTCCCAGTTTCACCTGGTCACTCAGCTCACCTAGTCCCAATCTCCAACCCCAGTAAGTTCACCTGGTCCCAGTAAGTTCACCTACAGTGCGCGTGTAGACGCCGGGAGGGGCTTATCGGTATTGCGCAGCACGTGTAGGGTGGAGTCGTCGACCCAGATGAGTATATCCTCGGGGATGCCGATCGACAGAGAGCCACGTAGAGCTCGACGTGGCAGAAGACGGGCTTGGGAAAGAGGATGCCGACCTCGCGGGGCGTCTGGCCCTGGCTCTTGTTGATCGTCTGGCGTAGGCGGGCCTTAAGCGATACAGGTTGGAGGAGCCTCGGTGACAACGACACGATCGATCATGTATCTGGTACCGTTGCAGTGGCCGTGCGACGGGTCAAGATTGCGAAGACATTAAGCTCGCGATCAAAGTCAGCATGCCGTTGGTTGTCAGGGAGTTGAAAACTCTACTGTAAAGAGCGAGGCGTCGTCTTCCGACCCAGCCTAGTCAGCCGAACTCCGAACTCCGACGCCTCGTCTCCGGGAAAAAAAGGCCGCGGTCATGCGGGTGTTGTCAGCATCGACAACATCGTTTCGACGGGGCGTGAGAATGGCGCGCTGAAAGAGCCGCCGCGGGTCGTGAAAATAGTCTGCGAGGTCGCCGTAGACGGCTTGGAGGATCACTGTCTGGCTCTCGCGCCTACCTGATCCTTACTCTACGGCTTGGAGGATCAATGCCTGCCTGGCTCTCGGGCCTACATGATCCTTACCCTAAATCGAGGGACAAACAAAACAGACCAACGCATTAGGCCGGGCTCGCTGTGCCCTCACCGCCCTCACCCATGTCGCCGCCTCGGGGAACCCCGCCCAGGCCGCCCGATCCCAGCAGGACGTCGCCCTTCGTCGCACATACGTCCGGCGGCAGCATGCGTACGACCTACGGGCGGGGCCCGTCCTCTCTTCGCCTGCCCCACGCCTCGGCGATGACCCCGACTAGGTCCCGCGTACTTATCTCCGCCCGTCAGGCACATCCCTCATACCCCACAAACCCACCCACATCCTTCATGCTCCCCACACACACCCCCCCCCTCTTAGCAGTCGACATTTAAAGACAAACAAACAGACAAACAAACAGACAAACAGACAGACAAACATCTGTCGATTAGTAGTTACAAGTGCAGGCCAGTAAGTTCACCTAGTCCCAATCTCTAACCCCAGTAAGTTCACCTAATCCCAGTAAGTTTCATATAAGTTCACCTGGTCAGTAAGTTCACCTAGCTCACACCAACTCCTTTGAGCTCGTCGCTCTCGCCTCCGCCAATCTAAGCTGCTTTGATCCGCACGCGCCGCCAACCTTTGAGTTTACTCTAAAAACCTTTTACTCTAAAAACCCCAGTAAGTTCACCTGGTCCCAGTAAGTTCACCTGGTCACTCAGCTCACCTAGTCCCAATCTCCAACCCCAGTAAGTTCACCTGGTCCCAATAAGTTCACCTACAGTGCGCATGTAGACGCCGTGAGGGGGCTTATCGGTATTGCGCAGCACGTGTGGAGTAGGGTGGAGTCGTCGACCCAGATGAGTATATCCTCGGGGATGCCGATCGACAGAGAGCCACGTAGAGCTGGACGTGGCAGAAGACGGGCTTGGGCAAGAGGACGCCGACCTCGCGGGGCGTCTGGCCCTGGCTCTTGTTGATCGTTTGGCGTAGGCGGGCCTTAAGGGATACAGGTTGGAGGAGCCTCGGTGACAACGACACGATCGATCATGTATCTGGTACCGTTGCAGTGGCCGTGCGACGGGTCGAAGACATTAAGCTCGCGATCAAAGTCAGCATGCCGTTGGTTGTCAGGGAGTTGAAAACTCGACTGTAAAGAGCGAGGCGTCGTCTTCCGACCCATCCTAGTCAGCCGAAAAGAACTCCGACGCCTCGTCTCCGGGAAAAAAAGGCCGCGGTCATGCGCGCGTTGTCAGCATCGACAACATCGTTTCGACGGGGCGTGAGAATGGCGCGCTGAAAGAGCCGCCGCGGGTCGTGGAAATAGTCTGCGAGGTCGCCGTAGACGGCTTGGAGGATCACTGTCTGGCTCTCGCGCCTACCTGATCCTTACTCTCGCGCCTACCTGATCCTTACCCTAAATCGAGGGACAAACAAACAAACAGACAGACAGACAGACAGACAAACATCTGTCGATTAGTAGTTAAGAAGAAACAAGTGCAGGCCAGTAAGTTCACCTAGCTCACACCAACTCCTTTGAGCTCGTCGCTCTCGCCTCCGCCAATCTAAGGCGCTTCGATCCGCACACGCCGATAACCTTTGAGTTTGCTCTAAAAACCCTTTACTCTAAAAAACCCAGTAAGATCACCTGCTCCAACCCCAGTAAGTTCACCTGGTCCCAGTAAGTTCACCTACAGTGCGCGTGTAGACGCCGGGAGGGGGCTTATCGGTATTGCGCAGCACGTGTGGGGTAGGGTGGAGTCGTCGACTCAGAAGAGGATATCCTCGGGGTTGCCGATCGACAGAGAGCCACGTAGAGCTGGACGTGGCAGAAGACGGGCTTCGCCAAGAGGACGCCGACCTCGCGGGGCGTCTGGCCCTGGCTCTTGGTGATCGTTTGGCGTCGGCGGGCCTTACGGGATACAGGTTGGAGGAGCCTCGGTGACAACGACACGATCGATCATGTATCTGGTACCGTTGCAGTGGCCGTGCGACGGGTCGAGGTTGCGAAGACTTTAAGCTCGCGATCAAAGTCAGCATGCCGTTGGTTGTCAGGGAGTTCAAAACTCGACTCTTGAGAGCGAGGCGTCGTCTTCCGACCCAGCCTAGTCAGCCGAAAAGAACTCCGACGCCTCGTCTCCGGGAAAAAAAGGCCGCGGTCATACGCGCGTTGTCAGCATCGACAACATCGTTTCGACGGGGCGTGAGAATGGCGCGCTGAAAGAGCCGCCGCGGGTCGTGGAAATAGTCTGCGAGGTCGCCGTAGACGGCTTGGAGGATCACTGTCTGTGGCTCGCGCGCCTACCTGATCCTTACTCTCGCGCCTACCTGATCCTTACCCTAAATCGAGGGACAAACAAACAGACAAACAGACAGACAGACAGACAGACAGACAAACATCTGTCGATTAGTAGTTAGGAAGATCTGTCGATTAGTAGTTAGGACAACCGGAAGAACCCTCGATGGAAATCAACCTTTCGAAAACAAAAAGAAGTATCCGCGAGGTTATTCATTTATTATTAGGGTAACGATTCCCCATCACCACGACGAGGGTTTGTTTGGTCGCAAGTGTGAATTTGGGGTCCTGCGAAACGTTGATGGTGGGAGGGACGGAGGAACCTTGGGTCGATCAGGAGAAGGAGGCGCTCCCCCGCGAGATTGTGCGGATCCTGGTCGAGGATCCGCGGGACGGTGACCGAAAGGTGCTATGTCCCATCGCGCGGCGACGGAGCGTCGGGGATTTGCGTGCGATGATCGCGTCGCGCGTCGGGCTGGCGACGTCAGAGTTCGAGCTGGAGAGCTGGTGCGCGGAGGAGTACGCGCTGGTACAGGACAGCGACAAGGTCGAGGACGTGTTCGACGATTACGGAATAGCGCGGTGCCGCACGACTCGACGCCGCGGGAGACCGCGGAAGAACGCGAACGTCGCTAAGCCAAAGACCAAGCGCCGGCGAGAGGCCCTCGAGACGCCACAAGCAGATGTCGAGAGCGCCGAGCCGCTCGCGGCCGGCGACGAGGTCTGGGCCAACTTTGGCCGCGATGGCTGGAAGCGCTGTCGCGTCGCTTCGCGCTCCGACGACATTCTCGAGCTCGTGCTCAACGACGGGACGCGCCATGCCGCGCCCGCCGCTACCTGCCGCCGGTCTGCCCCCTTCCGGAGCTCGCGCCGCGCCTCCGCGATCGCCGCGCGCTCGGCCGTCTCCTCGTCGGCCGCGGTCGCCCTCGCCGTCGCAACCAAGTACGACGAGGCCGCCAAGCAAAAGGAAGAGGAGGAAAGCCGTCGCCCGCAGGCCAAGCCCGACGAAACCTTCGATCAGGATACCGAGGACGAGGACGACGCAACGCAGGACGAGGAGGTTCCCGACCTCAAGCCCGCGACCCCCAAAGCCGCCGACCCTCCGCCGCCCTTCCAAAGCACGACCCTCATCACGGCGCCACCCCCGCCCCTCCCGGCGCCCGCGCCGCCCTCGCCGCCGGGACCCCTGCAAGAACAACAGGAACAAGAAGAGGAGGGGTTGGAGGACGAGGAGGCCGCGCCGCCGCTCGCCGACCCCGAAGCAACGGCCGCCTCCTTATGATGGTGGTTTTGAAATTTGCGGGCGGATATATAGTCATGATGATGAGACTCGCCTTTTACTACCCTGATCGCCCGCCAGCCGCATGGTTGCGATGGAGGACGGTGACTCGTGAATCCGGAGCCTTGCGAGGGCATCCGCCCTCCCGGCGTAGGTTGGCACCTGTTCGCCAGGTCCCGGGCGGGCCGGTTGGTAGCTAGCCGGAACGGATTATGGCCGGAACGGCGCAGACGGCGCGTCATTGTCGATCGACGAGGTGGTTGTCTGTCAGTCACGCCGCGGTCTCCGCGTCGCATTTCGACAAGCCGGATGATCACTATCCGCCGACTCGCCTTTCGGCGCCCCTCGTCTACAGACCCTCGTGCATGCTGGACCGGCTCCTGTCGGTCCAGCCCGGCACCCATGCGAGAGGTCTGAAGTTAGTTAGTTAGTTAGTTGGTTGACCCCCCCCCCCATTATATTACCCATCAGCAGAGAGGGTGGGGTAAGTAATAAGTATTAAGGATGGCGGCAACGGTCGGCCGGTCAGAGCCAGCGCGTTCAAATCAAATCACAAAGGCGCGCGAGACCCCCACAAGAACACTCTCAACTGCCATGGAACACTTGACGGCGGGTGGCGTGGACGTGCTGCTGAAGAACAGCGTGGACGAGGCGACGGGCGTGGTGGTGCAGTTGCTGGACGTGCAGCCGCACGGGTCGCGATGGAAGATGCAGCTGAACGACGGGGTGCAACGATGCTACGCCATGTGCGCGACGCAGTGCGCGAGGGCATTCGAGGCGAAGGATGTGAAGGAGTTCGCGCTGGTGTGCGTGACCAAGGCGACGGTGAACGAGATGGGGTCTCCGGACCGCAAGGTGGTGATCGTGCTGGGGCTGGACGTGGTGGACACGAGCTACGACTACGCTTTGGGGTCGTTTTCGACGACGTCGTCGACGGGTCCGCCCAAGACACCCGCCGCGGTGCGCACGCAGAGTCGGTCGTCCCCGCCCGACCACAGGACGCCGTCGACGGCGGGCGTGCCGCGCGGGCGCGAGGACGACCCGATGACGCCCGCGGCGCCGCGCGCGAACGGCGCGATCCAGTACGCCAAGGTCGACGCGAGGAGCCTGCCGACGACGCCCGTGTCGGCGTTGAATCCGTATCACAACCGGTGGACGATCAAGGCGCGGCTCACCCAAAAGGGCGAGCCGATCGAGTGGTCGAACCAGCGCGGGTCGGGCACGCTCCTCAAGGTGACGTTCGAAGACGCGGAGGGCGACGACATCATGGCGGTCATGTTCAAGGAGGCCGCGGCCAAGTGGGGCCCCGAGCTCGAGGAGGGTGCCGTGTACTACGTCTCGAACGGGCGGCTGAAGGTTGCCGATCGGCGGTTCTGCAAGACGAAGTGCGCGTACGAGCTGACGCTCAACACGGACGCGAAAATAGAGCGCGCGCTCGCCGACGACGAGGACGACGGCGACAAGCCCGCGATGCCGGTGGTGGGCCTGGCGAACGTCGAGGCCTCGGACGCCGATTTGGTGAACGTGCGCTGCGTGGTCAAGGACGCCGAGGACGTCCGCGAGGTTGTCTCCCAAAAACTCGGGGGCAAGACGCTCTTCAAACGCGATCTTTCGATCGTCGATCGCGGCCTCGTCGAGGTTCGTTGTACGCTGTGGGGCGACCACGCGAAGCGAAACGTCGACTGGCCCGGCACCGTGCTCGCGGCGACCTCGCTCAAGCTGGGCGAGTACAACGGCGCGCGCACGCTGACGGCCATTCGCAATTCGAAGCTCGTCTACCCGGCCGACGATCCGCCGCGCGGCTCGTGGCTCCCCAAGGCCGACGTCCGCGCCGCCTTCGACCTCAAGCAGTGGTGGAGAGACGAGGGCTCAACTGCCCAGACCTCGCGCCCCGCGACAAACTCGGCCGGCTCGACCAGCATGCGCAGCGTATCCGTGTCCGACCGACGCTCGATTCGCGATATCAAAGAAGACCCGGAACTCGGCCACGGCGACAAGTCGGACTACGTCACCTTCAAAGCCTCCTTCGCGAACATCAAGAGCGACAAACTCTGGTACGAGTCCTGTGCCGGCGAAGGCTGCCAGAAGAAGGTCACGGCCTCTTCCGACGGCACCTACTCGTGCGAGAAGTGCGGCCACCAGAGCACCGAATGCGACTACCGATACCTCCTCTCCGTCAAAGCCGCCGACGACACCTCGGACTTGTGGATCTCGGGCTTCAACGACGCGGCACTCGTCGTCTTTGACGGCACGACGGCCAAGGACATGCTCATGCTGCGCGACGAGGACGAGCAAAATTTTGAGGACTTTGTCAACTCGAAGGCGTGGCACCCGTTCCTCGTCCGCGCCCGCGTCAAGAACGAGGTCTACAACGAGACGGCGCGCATCAAGTACAACATCGTCCAAATCGCTAAAATCGACTACAAAGTCGAATCCGCCGAGCTCCTCAAGGCCATTCATTCTTTCGGGCCGTGACCCACTCCTCCCTCCCTCCCTCCCTCCCTCCCTCCCTCCGAGAGCAAAAAAACGAGGAGCCCGCCATTCTCGGGTCTTTTTTCTGCCGCTGCAATTGCTGCACCGTCGTCGTCTTATTAGTTTATCGTCGTCCTCGTCGTCCTCGTCGGGTTTTGTACATGGTGCGCCTTCCCTCGCGGGAGGGAGGGAGGGAGGGAGGGAGGGAGCGTTGGAGCCACCACCAAGATATGTAGTTCCCATTCGACAAACAAAAGAACTAGTCATCCGAACGCGAGACGCCGATAATAATGTTTTACACACGCACCGGAAAGGACGGTAAAATCCCCCGCCTGCCTGCCCCTCGGGGGAATCGGGTCGGTAGTGATAGGTGGTCGTCGGTCAGTCGTTGCGGCGGTCGCCATCATGATATCGGTAGGGGCCGACGTCGAGCGGTGGGTGCGAGAGGTCCCAGCCGCATTCAGCGAGCGCGGCGCAGCAGGCGCCGAAGAGGTGTTCGTCGGACGAAGTACAAGCGAGGTGGCGCCAAGCGGTGCTATTTCGCACGTCGCGCAGCGTCGCGGCGATCGCCTCGAAGAGCGCGCGGAGCGCATCCATTTCGGTGGCGTCCGCGGCCAGAACAGCGCGGGTACCAGCCTTGGAAACAAAGAGCGCGAATTTTCGGTCGTCGTCGAAAAGCCGTACTTTCGGGGCGACGTCGCGCGGGATTTGAGCACCGAGGTCGACTCTCGCAAAGGTCGACGCGAGCGGCAGCAAGACGGGCTCTTGTTCGGCGACGTCCTTTGGCGCGAGGACTCGCCTGTGGCGCACGTAGGCGTCAAAGGCAATTGTCGCCCGCGCGGCGTTGAGGGTCGCGAGGCGCAGGCACGCGACGGCGCGCCAGTTGCAATAGGCGTGCGCGATCGTGAGCGCGAAAAATATCCAAAGGGGGTAGGGTGCCTTCACGACCAGGACGCCCGCCAGAATACCGACGAGCGTGACGGCCGTCTCCTGGGCCGCCTCCTTGGCGGCGATGTCGCCGACGGTGCGCGGCGATGTCGCGAGGTGGGCGGAGATAGCGGCCTTGGCTGCGCCGGCGGCGACGCCGCACGCCGTCTTGCAGGCCGCCGCGAGCGAGGCAAGGAGGACAAAGGCGGCGTCGTTGGGCGTGCGCGAGACCAGCGGGGCCGCGACCTCGAGGCTCAAGCCGACGTCGTTGATCGCGTCGGCGAAGAGCCGCCACCTCTTGAGTTCCGCGTCGACTTTGGCGCCGACGGCGCACGAGAAGGCGAGCGACCCGATCAATCCGACGCCGTCGCGCGCGAGCCACGCCAGCGCCGCCGCGCTCGCCGTGGCCTCGGCCGACCCGACGCCCGACGCCGTCAGCACGGCCGACGTCGAGATCACGCCGCGGACGTACGAGCACAGCCCCTGGACGCTGTCCCAGACCTGGTACTCGAAGTACTCGCCCTTCACGCTCTCGGGGTAGCCGTGGGGGGCGAACGACTGCCACGCGAGCGAGGCTAACGACGATCGACGCCGGCCGCGCCGCCGGAGGTCCACCTCGCGCATAACACCAGCACTAGGAATATGCTACACTTACCCTTCTCGAGGATAAAATCGAAAAGGCGCACTTTCTGGCCAACCTCCCCCGCAACTCCCACCCCGCTCTGATCAGCCGCTCTGAGGGATTACTTGTTGTTCCGCCCTGCGAACCTCAGATAGGCTCAGCAGCACCAGCAGCAGCAGCAGCAGCATATACAAGGTTTTTACAATATTTTCGGGGTAAAAAGACCTAACCGGGTTTCGAAGGGGGAGAACACCGGGCAACGAACTTATGACTGGCGCCCGCCGGAAATCGAGGAAGTTTCGAGCAGTGAGCACCGCGATGCACACGTCAAAGGGATCCAGGGTGGCCTCGCGGGCTACAACGGAGGAGGCGGCCGAGGTTGGGACGACGCGGCGAAAGAAATATCAAGGGAGAGAGAAAGAAAGAAAGAAAGAAAGAAAGAAAGAAAGAAAGACCGGCGGCGAATACGAGCGACGGTACGTAGATTAGGTCATGGCCCGACGGGGTGGTGGTCGAAAAAGAGCTCGTCGTCGTCGTCGTCCTCGTCGTTAAGAATTCGATCGATAGTGTCGGAAAGCGCGTCGTCGGCCGCGGGGACGGACGAGGGGCGGGCTGGGGCGACGGGTGGTCGTCGTTCGGCGGTGTCGTTTGTTGCGAAGACGTCGAGGAGAGGGTCGTGGTCGTCGTCGTCGTCGTCGTCGTCTCTGAGGGGGTCGTCATCATCAATACGGAGGGGGTCGGCGGCGGCATCGTCATTTCGCATTTCGAGGGGCGTGGTGTCGTCCTCGTTTTTGAGGGGGTCGTCATCAATTCGGAGGGGGTCATCGTCCGCGCTCATTCGGAGGGGGTCGTCCCGTCGGCGTAGTCTGCGTTGATCGTCGTCAAACGGGGGTCTCCGGGGGGAGGCCGCCGCCGCAAAGGTCAAGGAAGGCGCGGGGTGAGCGAGGAGGTCGCGCGAGGGGTAGGCGGCAGCGTCTTCTTCGGTCGCGTCGTCGTCGACGTCGTCGTCGTCGTCGCGGTCGCGGCGGTGCTTCGCGCCAAAGAGACGCGTCTGGCAGTCGCGGAGTTCGTCGTCGGTGGGCTGCGCGATCTCGGAGAGGAGTTTTTGCCATCGCGCGCGCGAGGCGCGGACGAAGGCGAGGTTAATGTTGACGTAGTCGCGAGTCGCTTCGCGGAGCTGGTCGAGCTTGGCGCGGTCGAGTCTGAGCGCTTCGGCGGCGAGGGTGCGCTCGACGGAACGCTCGTCTTCGAGGGCGGTGTCGCGGGCCGCGACGGCGGCGACGCGGCGCGCGTTGGCGACGTGGACGCGGCTGGATCTCGAGTCGAGGGTCGAGCGGGCGGCGGCGTGGTCGAGGATGGCGCGTTCGGCGCGGTCGTCGGCTCGTCTCGTGGCTTCGGCAGCCTTGCGACGGTCGCGGCAGGCCTCGATGCCCGCGGCGTTGAGAGCGCGCTGGTAGCGGACCTGCTCGACGAAGTCGGCGACCTCGTGGTCGACGTGGTCCTGCGCGGCGCCCGCGACCGCCTCGAGGGCCTCGCCGAGGCGGGCGAGGAGGACGTCGGCCGAGCCCGAGGGCGGGGCGACGGCGACGCCGAGGTAGTGTCCCGTGCGCGCGGCCTCGTAGGCCGCGTTGCGCTTGTGCTTGACGAGGGCCTCGGTCGCCGCGACGGCGCGGTCGAGGCCGGGGGCGAGACGCGCGAGCCTCCGGCCGAACGCGGTCGACGCGGTCGCCTCGGCGCGCCTGCCGTAGGGCGAGGCGGGGTCGTCGGGCGTCGAGGCGAGCCAGAGCTCGGAGATGTCGCGCGTCGCGACCCGCGCCGCGCGCGACACGACCGACCCCAGCTTGCGGCCGCCCTGGCCGAGGAAGCTCGCCCAGGCCGACGCGCGCTCGTCGTCGCGCGACGACCCCGACGACGACGACGGTCGCGCGGAAAAGGGGTCCGAGGGGTCGTGCTGCTGGGGGAGGACGCCGCCGAGGAGCTTGAGGGGGAGGCGCTGGGGCGTCTTGACGGCCTGGGCCCTCGCGGCGGCGGCGGTGAGGGCGGCGGGGTCGAGCGAGAGCGCGTCGTCGAGGCGCTTGGCCGCCTCGAGACCGCGCGGCGAGGCGTCGAGGAGCGCGTGGACTTCGAGGGAACCCTTGAGGCGCGGGTGTGCCGCGAGGCGGTTCGAAAATCTCGTCAACGACTCCATGCGGTCGCGCACAAAGTCGTGGTGGGTGTTTTTGGTCCACCTCTTGGGCGAGAGGAGAGGCGGGACGACGACGCCCGGAGAAGACTTTCTGAGCCTGTCGTGGCACCATTCGAAGTCGCTGAACCGCCGCGAGACCCGAAAGTCGGTGCGCGAGAAGGTCGACACGCTCGAGCGCGTCCGGACGGCGTACACGGTGTGCTGCGCGATGCCCTCGCCCACGAGGTGCGGCGACACGACCTTGACGACGATCGAGCCTTCGGGGGGACTGTCGCGCATCGACAGGTCGGCTATCTTCGGCACGACGGCGTCCGAGAGCGGGTCGGACAGCCGCGAGAGCGCGATTGCCTTGGCATCCTCCTCGCTCCGCACGCCCAGCGCCTGCGCGAGCCCGACGAGCTTGCACGCGACCAGGAAACCGCCCAGCTCGAGGCCCCGCTCGTCGCCGCAGCACGCCGCGGCCAACCCCCACACGCGCTCGACGGCGGCTTCCGAGGAGAGCCCGCGCCGTAAAAACGCGCGACCCTCCGCCTCGTTCACGCACCCGTCACCGTCCACGTCAAACAGCTCGAACAGCCCCCGAAACAGCTCGAATTCTTCGGGAAGCAGCTCGACGGCCCCCGCGAGCTCGCCCCGCACAACGCACCCCCCGCTCGGGAGCTCCTCGACGACCACCATCCCATCCACTATCCAATCCTAATCCGGCGGGGGGGCGACCACCTTACTGCTGCTGGGGCCCCGAACCGACGACTTGTGGAACGACAACAACAACTCGCATCATTTCATCGTCGTGAAAAAGAACTGATAGCAGGGGGCAGTATAGACCGACCGACCGACTGCGAAGAACAGTCCGCGTCCGTTTAACGGAATATATCTTGAATTCCTTTTCTTTTGGCTCTTGTGGATGTACCCACACACCTTCTGCACCCCCCTTTCTCTGCGTCGTCCTTGTTCTGCATGGCGCATAAATAGGAGCTCATTTATCCTTTTCTTACCTCTCCGGCCGGCGTCCTAACTCAGCCATCCGCTCAGATGCCTGACTCGCACTTCCCATTCCAAAAAAAAATCCTCGTATCCCTCCCTACAAACTTACAAAAGCTCGCCTCCTTCAGCGCCGTTTTCATCAACGGAACTCACACAGGCGGGATTTAATTTCGCGCCGCGAGAGTGTGTGATGGGCTCCCTGCCCGCGCCAGACACCGTCCGACGGTTCACCCAACGGCTCGAGACGAACGACATGTCGCTCCGCGACCTCCTGTCCGAGCACGTGATGCTCATCCGCGACGGCTGCACCTCCCATGGCGTCTCCGACGTCTGCAAGGATATCTTCGACGCGAACCGCAGGCTCCCGAGATGGGAGGACTGGGTAGAAACGGCGCAAGGCCGGTGGACGCGTCACAGCAGAGACTCGAGACTCCAACAGGTTCTCAAGCTCACCAAGGACGGTCGATCCATTCTCACCGTTGAGCTCGTCTCGGCCGACCTCGAGACGACGACGACGACCGCCGCAGGGCGCCGCTCGTTCTTCACCTCCGACCGACCATTCAGGGCGCTTCAGGGCCGGCCCGCGTCACCCACCTACGCCGACGATCAACCCTTCTTGGCGGTGGCAACCGAGTTGTGCTGAAATGAAGTATCCCCCCCCATTTTTTTTTGTGCGCTAAAGTGGTGTGAATGTGTCCGTTGAACGACGACGACCTCTCGTATACAGGGTATCTCCTATATCCCACAATAAATAATAATAAAAAAAAACCCAAGTTGCACTAGTTCGTCAGTCGATGAGTTAGAGGCCGTTGAGATCAAGTCGAGTCGTCAGTGCAAGGCAGGATCTCTCCCTCGACGGCGGCGTCGTCGGACGATGTCGTCGTGTATCTGCTCTTCATCGGGGCTATGGGGGTCGAGCAGCCCTCCGATGAAGGAGCAGGACATGCCGTGGAGCGGCGAGCAGATTAGCAGGATAACCGTGCCCCCCCGGTCGACGTCGTCGCCGAAGGATGCGATAACGGCGCCCCCCCGAGATAGCGAAAAGAATGAGGAAGAGGAGGAGAAACCCAAGGCAAGGAAACCGACCGTTCGGTTCGCCGTGCAGAAGAAGAAGAAGAAGACGACTCCCGAGCCGCGCGAGGAGAGACGGCGGGCCGTCGTTACGAAGAAGCTGATCGCGTCGGACGGAGCGCGTCGAGTCGTCGTCGGCGTCATGTTCACGTCGCTCGTCTCGCTGACGGCTGTGTTGTTTTCGCCGCGACGCGAGCTCGCCTCGGGTTTCCTGGCCCTCCTCGAGCCCCTCAGGCTCAACACCACGGAGCTCTTGGAGGGCGCGACGATCGAACCGGAACGCGCCGAAGACGTCGTCGTCGTCGCGTCGCCGAGCACGACGTACGCCGACGACGTCCCCCCCGAAATCGAGGTCGCCGAACCGAGTGGCGCCGGCGAGGTTCCCAGCAAGGGTATCTTCTCGAAGATGGCCGGGGCGACCTCGAAGGTCGCGACGGCGACCGCGAAGACGGCGCTCGCCGCCTGGTCGATTCCCGAAGAGCACGACGTGGCCCCAAAGCCCCCGAGCCCGCCGCAGCCCAAGAGCGTCTCGCCCGAGGTCGTCATGCGGACCGACCGCGCCTGCCTCCTCTGCGAGAAACGCCTCAAACAGATGAACAGGCCCTCGGTCCGACACGCGTCCACCAGGAGTATGCTCCCCCCGAACGGCTACGCCCCTCCCGCCGCGCGAAAATGGGAGCCCCCCGCCGTCGAGGACCCTTGGACCCTCGCCCAGGAAGCGGCCTACTTCGAGGCGCGCGACGCGATCGAGACGCACCTCGAGCAGCTCCGTCGCGAGTCTCGACCTGACGTCGCGGGCAAGAATATCGCCCGCGCCCTCTTGGAGTTCGTCAAGGCCTTGAAGGACAAGCTCGCGTACCCGTTCAACGCGATCCTCATCGCCCACCAGGCCCTCGTCCGCGCGCTCCACGACGTCATTTTCCTGTTTGGCGAGGAGCACGCCAACCGCCACGAAGAGTTAGTTGCAGTCCCGGAGGTCTCCAAGCTCGACCCTTCGCCGTAAGAAAAGGAGATGATGAGAATATGCTGCTGCTGCTGCTGCTGCTGCTTCAAGACCACCACCACCACCACCACCACCACCGAGAATCCGACCGGAAAATGCGTGATTTTCGATGGATGGATGGATCAATCGATCAATCGATCGATCGATCGATGTCGGCCCCCTCAAAGAAAGGAAAAAGTACGTGCCGAGGAAAAAAAACCTGCGTCGTGCGCGTGTGCGCAGACAGACAGACAGACAGACAGACAGACAGACAGACAGACAGACAGACAGACAAAAAGCCAGATTGGCGGACAGACCGACGTCTCTTTTTTTATATTCGATCGAAACCGAGTCCGCCGAGGGTGGTTGACCGCCCCTCGACCATCGCCATTCGCTTCGCCCTCTGCTGCTGCTGCTGCTGCTGTCCCCCCACTATGTATGCTCCGTGTCTGCGGATGTAGTAGTAGTTATAGTAAGCCATCCCTTTTTGCGGTCGTCGTCTTCACGACGTGAGAGCACCCCACCACGAACGGCAGCCTACCCCCCGAACAACGGAAGGCGGAAACAAAGAGAGTGGTGGTGTTCGTGCGCGAAAAGAAGATGATAAGCGGGGGGCGGTTTGTTGTGGATGATGGGTGATCGATGCACAAGACGGCGGAGTGCGCGAATCTCGATCCCGGTGCTCGGGTCGACGGCGTGCCGGCGGTGCTGCGATGCAAGGCTTGGGCGGAGATTGTGGGCGCCGAAGCGTTGGAGAAGAAGGGTTGTTCCGAGGAGAAGCGAGAGGGATGGGCGGGGCGGGCGCTCGAGAGTCCGCGGTCAACGCAGTGCGTGGACTGGGACGGTTTGATCGAGAGCGCGCAGTTGGTGTCGAGCCTGTGCCTCAAGGCGTCGTCGTCGGGGAATACTAATCCCTCTTGGTCGTCGTCGAGGGGTCGCGCTTTGTACGAGGCGTCGCAGGTGATCGGGGAGCTGTCGTGGCGGACCAAGGCCATTCGCGCGGCGAGCGAGGGGTACCGGTATGTCGCGGGGAAGGCGGGGGGCGCGGGCGAGTACACGGCGTGCGACGAGCGGTTCGCGTCGGGGCTTCGCGACCTCGCGCGCGACGTCGAGGCTCTGGATCCCGCGGGTTGCCTCGTGGCTCCGGTCGGGTGGGCCGACGGGAAAGGGCGCGGGCGCGTGGGGGTGGTGGTGTTGATGCGCGGGTCGGGGGCCGCCTCGGAGAGCTTTGAGGTGGTGATCGTGAACCGCGGCCACGACGCCGACGGCGCGTGCTACCATCCGGCCGTGGTAGATTCGCGCGACGGGTCGACGCGGCGGCGGCGCGCGGGGGTCGTGGCGAATGTCGCGCGCCACAAGCTCGCGCACGCGGCGACCTGGTTCGTGTTGCTGCGGGCGCTGGTGCTTCCGGGGGGGTACGGTGGTGGCGGCAGCGAGGACGATAGCGCGGCGCGGCGGCGGGGGTTCGAGGCAGCCCGAGAGTGGTACGAGACGTGCGGGCCGTTTCTCGCGGGCGAGGCGAAGGACGCGCGGCAGGGTTTGCGCGAGGACGACGACTTCGACTCGTCGGCCGCCAAGAGCCGGTCCTCCGCGGCGGGCGAGGTGCTCGAGGCGGTCAAGTACGTCGCGCGGGCGCGCGTCGACGCCGCCGAGGCGAGGCGGTGCGTGGTGTGGGTGAAAGCGCGTGCTCTCGAGGTTCTAGCCGACCAGCTCGACGACGCGACCGACTGGAGCAGCACGCTGGGGGATTTGGATGTGCGGGTCGCGCGGGCGGCGGCGCGGGCCGTCGCGGCGGCGGCGGCGGGCGTCGAGGACGCTAGCCTCGCGGCCGCGACGCGGCTGGCGGTTTCGAGGGTGGACGCCAAACTCCGACGACGCGCGCTCGCGGCGGGGCGGCAGTCGCGGCCCGTGGCCGACGACTTCGCGCTTGTCGCCGACGCGGTCGCGTTCTCGAGCGTGACGGCGCTCCGCGAGCCGTCGTCGTCCTCGGTCCCGCGCGACGCGGGACCGCCGCGCGTCGAGCCGGTCGCGCTCCCGATCGACCTCGCGCGCGCGACGTTCCCGCTCGAAGACGGCGCCGCGTCGGTCGCCGCCGCCGCGATTGCGATGCGCCGGTGCGACCGCGCGTGCGTGTTGCTGGAGAACCAGAGGGACCGCATCCCGCGCGCGGCGGCCCGGCGGTTCGCGCTCGTGTCGTCGCTCTTCCTCCGTCAGCTTCCGTGCCCTCGTCCTCCCGACGAGCCCGAGTGCTTCTGGCGGTCGGGACTGAGGAGAGAGACCCAGCGCGACGCTCTCGCGCTCCTCCGGCGCCTCGCGCTCCACCTCGCGGCGGCCTCGGCGGCCCTCGAGCCGACGCGCGAGCTCGACGGCGAGCGCGCGCTCGCCCTCGCGGCCGTCGCGGCCGTGGCAGACGCGGTGTCTCGGGCGATCGCGATCGACGAGCCCTGCCCGTTTTCTTTGTTTTACGCGGGAAAGCGCGGCGGGCCCGTGCTTTTGTCGCGCGCCGAGAAGCCCTTTGGCTTCGATCTCCGGTTCTTCGCCGCCGACACGGCCCGCGCTCTCCTCCCCGAGCCGGCCCTCGTCGCCGCGCGCTCGTCGCTCCTCGACTACTTCCGGGCCGTGCGACGCGTAGTTCCCGCGCGGAACGTCGTCTTTAGGTGGGAGGCGCGCTGCGGCCCCGCCGCGGCCTCGCAGCCTCCGTGGGTCGCGCTCTCCCTCGGCGACGCCCGCCTCCTCGACCGGCTGTGCATCGCCCTCGCCTACGACGTCGCCCCGCGCGGTTCCGACCTCGCCGCTTACCTCGCCGGCGTCCGACCGGCTCTCCTCGACGACCTTCCCGAGCTCGAGAACCTTCGGGATATCGTCCTCGCTCTAAAGGCCGCGACGGCGCCGACGGAGAGGGCCTGCCCTTCTTTGGGCGGCGGCGGCGGCGGCGCCCCGACCATCGCCGACGCCCGCCCGCGCTGGCGCCTCGCCGAATTGGACGGCGGCGACGAGCGCGCGAGAGTCGCGCGGCGACGACACAAGTTTCCGGTCCGCCTCTCGGACGCCGTCGGCGCCAAGCTTGTGGTCCGCGTTTTCCACCGCGACCTCGATCTCTCCACTGGCGCGCCCCCGCCCGAGGACCTCGACGACGACCATCAGTTTTTCGTGGAGGACGACGACCTCGCGTTGAAGAGGGAAGCGACGCAAACCGAAAAGCTTCTCGCGACGCTGAGAGCCGCGATCAAGGGTCAGGATATGCCGCGCGCGCCCCCCTCGGGGGCCGACGCCTCGCGGCTTGCGGGGGACCTTGTCTGCGACGAAAACGACGTCCTCCATCTTCCGGTGTTGCCGGGGGATTTGGGAGCCGCCGTCGAGGTCGTCGACGGCGAGGCGCGCCTCGCCGGCGAGCCGCCGCCCGAATGGGCGCTCCCGCCGCGCGACGTCGAGCGCCTTTTGTGCTACCTCACGGCCCCCTACCTCCGCCTCCCGTTGCTCCTCCGCTTTTTCGGCGAATCCGGCAAGGTCCGCGCCCTCCGCGACCCCCGGCTCCGCGCGTGCCTCGACGCCGTCCTCTTCGAGCCCGGTCCCTGGCTCCCGTCGAACGACGTCCTCGAAATCGACGCCGTGCCCGCAAAATCCCGCGCCCACCTCCGCACGCCCGCGGGCGCCCTCGCCAACGAGCTCGCTCTGGCCCCGAAACCCACCCTCGACGCGGTCGCCCGCCTCCTCGACCTCGCCCTCGACCTCGACGTCGGCCGCTTCGCTCCGTCGAGCGGTCCCGTCCTTCTCTTCGCCGTCCGCGCCGCCTCTCGCGTCCAGGCCTTTGCGCACGCCCTCGCGACATCGAGGTATTTTTTTCATCATCAGAACGATGATGATGATGATGATGATGTTCGCGATGGCAGCGGCCGCGCCTCGCTCGCGACGACGGCCGCCCGCGGCTTCGCCGACGCGCCCGAGGACTCGAAGCGCCAGTGCCTCGAGGCGGCTCGGACGCTCGCGTCGACGCTCGCGGGCCGCGCCGCCCCCGCGCTCCGCCGCTGGCTCGGCCGCGCGAACACCACTGCCGTCCGGGCAAAGGTTCACGCGCACCTCGGCTACCTCTACGGTCGGGTGGTCTTCTTCGACGATAAGACGCGCGAGGCCGCCGCCGCGGCCGTGATGGCCGCGCAGTGCTACGTGGCGGCCAACCCCTGCGACGTCGAGGTCTCGGACGTCGAGTTGTGCGGCTTGTGGCAGCAGCGGCGCGCCTGGCTCCTCGATTTCCTCCGGACCTCGCCGGCCGAGGCGAACGCCGCCCTCGAGGCCGCGGTTTCTGCCGTCGTCACTACCGCGAATACGACCAAAACGGCGGCCCGCGTCTGGCGAGAGTCGACCGACTACCCGGGCCGGTTCGCGCCGACGACCGCCGAGGACGACAGACCGCCGCCGGACGATGATGATAACGACGACGACGACGACGACGACCACGAGAAAGGAGACGAGGACTACCAGAAGTGGCTCCGCGCGCGCCTGACCAAGGCCCTCCGGACCGAGGTCGTCGACGTCCAGCTCGGCGAATTCGTTTTGCGGCGCGCGCGCCTCGAGCCCCTCCCGCCGCACGTCCGCGCGCACCGCGACCTCGCCGCGCTCGGCGTTCCGCCCGACGCCCTCGTCGCCGAGGTCGCGCAGCACGCCTTCCGCTCCTCCTACCGCGTCCTCGCCGCCCGCGTCGACGTCGCCGTCTGGCGACCCGACGAAAACGCCGCTCCCGCGGTCGATTCCGGCCGCGACCTCGATTCCAAGCTCAAGCCCGCCGAATTCTGGATCCGCGACGCCCTCGAGAAGGTCCGCGAGCCCCGCGACACGCTCTACCTTCCGCGCGACGACTGCGGCGCCAAGCCGCACTGCGTCCTCCGGGGCTTCGTGCTCCGCGACGCCGACGCCAAGGAGTGGCGCGAGTGGCACGTCGCGCGCGACGCGGGCCTCGTCGAGGTCTACGCGCTCGTGGAGAACGCGCGCCGCTGGACCCGCCGCCTCCTCCGCACGACGCACCCGCGCCTCTCGCTGGGCGTGCCGCGCGCCCACCATCACGACGACGACGACGACGACGACGTGCTTCCGGGCGGCCTCACGGTCGAGATCTCGCGCGTCGCCCACCGCCGCGTCGCGACTCGCCAGATCTTCGTCCCGCGGCGCGCGCTGAGCGGCGCGCTCCCCGATGCCCTCCTCGACGCGTACGAGTTCTGGCGCAACGACGACGACGACCGCGCTCTCGTCGGCCTCGAGAGAAAAAAAAAAAAAAAGTCCTCCTCGGACGACGACCCCTTTTTCGACGTCGTCGTCGTCCTCGGAGCGCGCGTCCGCCGCTTCGCGCTCGTCCCCAAAAACGCCAACGCCGCCGCCTCCTCCAAACAAGAAGAAGAACAGGAGGAGGCGGTGGTGGAGACGACCCCTCGAAAACGAAAAGAACCAGAACGGCGCGGGTTTTTGAGCGGGCTCCTGTCGCGGCGGCGGACGTCGTTCCGCATGCTGCAGCGGTCGCCGGTCGCGGGGAGCGAAGCCGCCGACGCCGGGGCGGCCGCGGCAGCGCGCGCGATCGCGCTCCCCGTGCAGCGCGACGCCGACGAGCTCGTCGCGAGACAGCCGCCCGAGGATCTGGTGTGCCTGCGGCACGAGCGCGCGGCCGTTCTCGCGACCAAGCTCGTGCGCCTCAACGGGCTGTCGCGCTCGCTCGTCTGGGCGCGCGCCGGCGTCGTCTCGCTCGTCGAGCTGCCCTCGCTCGGACTCGCGTTCTACTCGCCCGACCTCAAGAGCCGCGACTACGCCGGCTTCCGACTCGCGGCGCGCGACGACGACGTCGGCGACATGGACGAGCTCGGCGACGCGACCGACCTCCTCGACGCCCTCCCGGCGGCCCTCGTGCTGATCGACGAGGTCGACTCCGCCCGCGTCAAGGTCGTGGTCCCCGCCCGCGAACCAGAGGGGGGCCACTTCGCGTACGACGTCGACCGCGTCGCCGCCGCGCTCGTCCCGCCCTCGCTGGCCGCCGCGGCCCACCTCGCCGCCATCCTTTATCGCGGCGGCCGGTACGCGGCCTGCGCCGCGCTCGCCGACGCCTGCGTCTCGGACGAGCCGAGGCCGACGGCCGTGACGGCGGCCCTCGCGAATATCGCCGCGGCGCCGCCCGCGCCCGAACCCGACGCCGTCGCCTGTCGGCTCCAGCTTCTGCTCGCCTGCCTCGACTCGGGCTGCGAGGGCGGCTTTACGGTCGACGAGCTTCCGTGGGACCTCGACGCCGAGCTCGCGGCCTACGTGTCGCGTCGCGACGACGTCTCGGCCCACCGCCTCCGGCTCTCTACTTCCGACGAGAAGCGCTTGTTCTCGCTCCGCCCGCTCCCGCCCTTTTCGAGCGACGCGATCGACGCCCCCGTGCGCCGCGAGCTCAAGAACCGCGCGAGCGTCGTCGGCGGCCCCGACGGCGACCCCCTCTCGACCCCGCCGACCTTCGACCTCGCGAGGTGCGACGACCCGCGTCGCTGGGTCGCCCTCTCGCTCCCCGACGAAAGATTCCGCCTCCCCGCGACCTCCTCCTTTTCCTCCTCCTACGCGCGCCCCGTCGGCTTCGAGGAGCCTTCCCCCTTCTCGACCATCCCCGGGGACTCCTCCTCCTCGGAAAACGCCGCCGACCCCCCGCGGTCCCTCGGCCTCTCGGGGGGGCAGGCGATCCGCTGGATCCGCGAGACCTTTGGCGGATCCGCCGCCGCCGCCGCCGCCGTTACCCCCGTCCAAAAGTACTGCGTCGCCGTCTACGAGCTCCTCACGAACACGCTTCCGCTTCGGGTCGGCGACCGCGACGGTCCGTTCGGGTGGGGGGCGGCCCTCCTCGCGTGCGCGAGTCTCCCGCCGACGGCGTCGATCGACGACGAGGTCGCCGCGTCGATCCTCCACGTCATGGCAAACAACGCGAGCCTCACGCACAAGCTCGTGAAGAACGGCGTTTTGCGGAAGTACGCGCCGCCGCCGCGGCCCAAGAGCGTCGTCGAGAAGCTCGCCGCGTCGGGCCAGCAAAAGCAGTTGGCCGGGCTCTTCGCCGCGGCGGGCCGGGCGATCCGCGCGGCCAAGGCGCGCGGCGACTTGGCGGCACCGCACCCGGTTTTGCGCGGCTCCCAGGCGCCATCCTCCGACCTCGTGCCGATCGACGACGGCATCTACCTCGTCGTGACCAACCTCGACAAGGCTCCCCGCCAGCAGCAGCAGCAGCAGAACTCGCCCCGCGGCGACGCGAATACCTCGCGCTTCTCGATCCGCGAGGCCGCGCGGGCCTTCGACGCGGTCGCGGCCGCCGCGGCCGCCAAGCGCGACCGCGTCGACGAGATCGAACTCGTTCTCGCCGACGGCCGCCGCGCCGTCTCCGAAGTCCTCGGTGATGATCGTTCGTGCCTCGTCGAGCCCCTCGGCTCGCTCGCGCGCGAGTTCGCGCCGCGACGAGAGGTATTGGTGTCGTCGCCTTTGCCTTCGACCGACCTCCCGTTCGAGATACGCTGGGACGCCGTTTCCGGCGAACCGACGGCCGCGAGCGCGGAAAGGCGCTTCGGCCGCGCGGCCGGCGCCCAAAGGAGGAGGAACAACGACAACAACAACAAGCCGCAGCTCGTCGGGTTCGCGAGCGCCGAGACCCTCGATCTCGGCGCGGCCGCCGCCCAGCTGACGCGCCTGCGCGCCGCCCTCCAAAAGCGCCGAACCTCCGATGCCGAGGCCGCGAGGTTCGCGCGCCTCGCCCTCTCGCGCGTCGGCTTTGCCGACGACGACGTCAGGTTCTGCGCGCTCCGCGGCCACCGCGCGCCGCGCCTCGGTCTCGCCGCGCGCCTCGATTCCGCCGCGCGTCGCGAGGCGACGACCCCCGCCGATCCCCCGACGCCCGCGGGATCTCTCGCCGTCGCCGTCGCCCTCCTCGAGGGCCGCGCCGCGCACGCGACCCGCTGCGCCGCTCGATGCGAGGCCCTCGCGGCCCGCCTCGACGCGGCGGCGACCGAGGCCCGCGCGGCCTCGTCGATTTCCGTCCTAAGGGAGCTCGTCCTCGAGGCCGAGACCCTCGCCGAGGCCCTCTGGGAGACGCGCGCCCACTTCTCGGACTTGGGCGACGGCCGCTTCTCCTACGACCCGCGCCTCCTCCTCGTCGAGGAGGCCTTTCAGATATTCCTGCGGCCTCCGCAGGTCGCGGCCAGCCTCGAGCTTTCGGAACGCGCGCGCTCCAAGCGCAGCACCATCAAGCAGATGATCATGGGCGCCGGCAAGACGACCGTCCTGATGCCGCTCCTCGTCTACCTCCTCGGCCGCGCGCGCCTCGTCTGCGCCGTCGTCCCGCCCTCCCTCGTCGTCTTCACGCGCGACGCCCTCAAAGCCAAGCTCGGCCGCCCGAGCCTCGGTCACCGCCCCGTGCGTCGCCTCGTCTTCGGACGCCGCTCGAACGTGACACTCTCGCTCCTCAAAAAGCTCGACGCCTGCGCGCGCGCGGGCGGCGTCCTGCTCTCGGACCCCACGAGCGTTAAGGCCCTCTTTCTAAAGTCGATCGAGCTCCTCCACGGCCTCGACGAGTCCCTCAGGTCGGCGCGCGACGCCGTCGCCGAACACGAGATCGCCCAAAAGCGGAGCGCCAAGCGCTCCACCTTCGCGACCCTCTTCGCGAGCCGAAAGACGGCCGAGCGCGAGCGCCGCGCGGCCGACGCCCTCGGCGTCGCGACCCACCACCGCGCCGCCAGCGACAACCCCCAGGCGGTCGACGAGGCCGCGCTCCGCGACGAGGCGCGCGCGGCCAAGGAGGTCCTCCGCGTCCTCAAGCGAGGGGTCGCCATCATCGACGAGGTCGACGTCGTCCTGCACCCGCTCCGCTCCGAGCTCAACTGGCCCCTCGGCAGCCGGGCGCCCCTCGACTTCACCATCCAGACCACGCCCGTCGGCTTGCGCTGGCGCATCCCCTACCTCCTCATCGACGCTTTAGTCCTCTCGGGCGTCGCCCGTCTCTTTCACCAGAAGAAGAAGAAGAAGCAGAAGGGGAAAACGTCATTTTTTTCCCAAAAGGATCGCCGCGGCGACCACCGCGACGACGACGCCGACGACGACAACCTCCTGCGGCTCCCGACCCGGCTGGACGACGGCGACGAGGGGGAAGACGACGAAGAGGGCGAAGACGAGGAGGAAGACGACGACGGCGGCGAATCTCCGGGGTCGTCGTCACAGCAGCAAAGACAGCAGCAGCGCGAGGACGACGAGGGCGTCGCGGCGCGGCGGGCCGTGCGCGCGGCGCGCGCGGCGATCGACGAGGAGGTGCGAGGCGGACTCGCGTCGGGCGCGCTGGCCCGGCAGCCGCACCTCCTGCTGCTGGACACAAAGTTCTACGACGCCCGGCTCCGGCCGGCGCTGGCGACCTGGATCGTCCGGCTCCTGCGGACCTCGACGCGGTGGGCGGTCGAGTTCGCGGGCGCCGGCGTCGCGGGCGACCTCGGGGGCCTCGACGACGAGACGGTGCGCGCGTACGTCGCGGGCGACAGCGAGCGCGCCGGCGCGAGCGTGCACCGGCGGTGCTCGGACGACCAGGCAAAACTTTTGAACATGTACCAGTCGTGGGTGACGCGGATCCTGCCCTTCGTGCTGTCGCGCGTCGACCGCGTCCACTACGGGTTGTTGTCGGCCGACGACGTGCGGCGCGCCGTCCAGCGATTCCGCGAGCGCGAGGCCAAGGCGAGCCGCGTCGCGGCCGTGCCGCTCGCGCGGCGGCTCCTAGCCGTGCCGTTCATCTCCAAGGACGTGCCATCCGAGGCGTCCGAGTTCTCGCACCCCGACGTCCTCATCGGCCTGACGATACTCGCGGTCGCGCACGAGGGTTTGCGGCGCGAGGACGCGCGTCGGCTGTTGCGCGACCTCAAGCGATCCTTCGAAGCCGAGGCGCAGGACGAACCCGTCGTCGAGAAGCGCGCGAGCTACCGGCGCTTCGAAAGGTACGTCCTCGACGCCGGCGGGGTGATGCGCGGCAGCCGCGCGGCCAAGGACGCGCTCCGCGACGACGAGATCTGGCCGCTCCCGCTCGTCGACGCGAGCGACGCGGCGATCGTCGCCCAGATCTGCGACCTCCTACGCGGCTCGCGGCTCGCGGCGCGCGACTATTTGTGGCGCCTCGCCTTTCCCGCGACCCTCGCGCTCAGGCCCGCCAAGCTCCACGCCTCGGGCCAGGAGCTCGGCGGCGACGCGATTTTTGGGGCGCGCATCGGATTCAGCGGGACCCCCAACGACCTCGTCCCGGCCGAGCTGTCGGTCGGTTACGACGCGGCCGCCGACGGCGAGATCGCGCGAATCCTCGCGTCGCCCGAGGTCGTGACCCTCGAGGTCGTCGAGCCGGGCTGGACTCCGCGGTCGCTCCTCGACCGCGTCGCGAGCGAGCCCTTCGACGCGCTCGTCGACTGCGGCGCGCTCATCACGCAGATGACTAACCTCGAGGTCGCGGCGTACGTGGCTTCGCGCCTCCCGCAAGAAGGCGGCGGCGGCGGCGGCGGCGGCGGCGGCGGCGGCTGTCTTTTGGAGGGCGTGCTCTGCTTCGACCAGGAGGACGCCCAGTTCCTCGTGCGCGGCGGCGCGGGCCCGCCGACGACCGACACTCTCGCTCCCGAGTGCCGCGTCACCTTTTACGATCACGCGCACTGCGCGGGCGTCGACATAAAGCAGAAAGTGGACGCGACGGCCTGCGTCACCGTATCCAAGGACACGACCTACCGCGACTTCGCGCAGGCCGCGTTCCGGCTGCGCGGCCTCGGCCGGGGCCAGGCGATCGTCGTCTTGCTGCCCCCCGAGCTCCTGCCCCTCATCCGCGAGGCGACGACCAAAGCCGCCACCACGACCACCACCACCGTCCGCGACGTGCTCTCGTGGCTCGTCACGAACGAGATCCGCAAGGAACGGCCGAACTTTTACCTCCTCGCCGAGCAGAACGTGGCCAACGTCGTCCGCAAGGTCGCGCACGCGCACCTCGTGTCGCAGGTCGATTCCGTCGGCTCGGCGACGGCCGACAAGGCGCGCGTCCAGTTCCTCCGCGCCTGCCTCGACGTCTTCCGGACGCGCGTCGACTACACGGTCGAGAACGCCGTGCCCGTCTCGCAGCCGGCCTCGACGCGCGTCGCTAAAATCGTCGAAGAGCACGCCGACCTCATGAAGGACGCGCCCGACTTCGCGACGGCCCAGCGCTCGCTTCAGCTCGTCTCGCAGGCCGAGGCGGCGGCGCGTTCTCCGAAGAAGAAGAAGAAGATGAAGAAGAGAGAGAATGTTTTCGAGCGCGGCGAGGCGCGCGAGGAGTCGTCGTTCGCCGGCCAGCAGGAGCAGGAGGCCGAGGAGGAGGCCCAGGAGGAGGAGGAGCAGGAGCACCAGCAGCAGGTGATCCAGCACCAGATGGCAATCGCCGAAGAGGAGGACCGCCGCTACGACGAGCCGGAGACGCAACGGTACTCGCGCGCCGACGAGGCCCCCGAGCCCTGGTCCCTCGACCTTCTCCGCGCCGCGCCCCAGCTCATGCCCGCGTCGCGCCGCCACCCCTTCTACCCCCTCGAGGACTTCCAGGTCTTCAAGCCCTCCTACCTCGCCGCCGGCGGCGAGAAGCCTCCGAAGGTCGCGTTCCCCCGCGAGATCCGCGTCTCGCCGGGCTACCACCGCGCCCAATGGCGCGCTTCCGCGCCCCGCCGCCTCAAGAACGTCTCTGTCGTCCTCGAATACGCGCCCCCGGACGTTCTAGCGTCGTCTTCTTCTTCTGGTGCCGACGGAGGAGGAGTTGACGACGACCTCGCCGACGCCAACTACGACAGCCTCTTGCGCTCGCGATTAAGCCCGGCCGAGCTCCGCGCCGACGCGACGGCCGCCTCCAAGGCGGCCGAGCGCCTCGCGCGCGCTTATTCGACCTTCGCCGCGGCGACGGCCCCGCCCGACGAGGCGCGCCTCAGAGAAACTCTCCGCCTCGCGCGCGCCCCGGGACAACTCCACCACGACAAGAACAACAACGACGAGCTCCTCCTCCTAAAAACCTCGGCTGATGTCACTCCTCCGGTCGCGCTCGAAGAGCTCGACGCGCTCAGAGGCCGGCAGCTCCTGCGCGCGGCCAACCTCCGCGGCTCGAACGGCACCGAGCGCGACGCGCTCCCGGCGAACATGGGCTCGCCCGCCGAGGCCCTCGCCTCGAGCTACACGCGGCGCGCCTTGAGGCCGCGAGCCCTCGGGACCACCTACGTCGTCCTCTCTTTAAACGAGGCCGAGCACCTCCGGGGCGCGATGCACGCGCGGTTACGGTCGCGGCGGCGGAGTAAAGAAGACGACGACGACGACTACAAGGAGGACCCGCGGCTCGAGAGCGTCGCGCTCCGGCTCGTGGGCGCCTGGGACCCCTCGGCGCCCGGCGACGACGTCGGCGACGGCGTCGGCGTCGTCCTGGATGCCACGCCCGGTCGCCGGCCGCCTCCCCTCGAGCACGACGCCAAGGTGATGGCCTGTCTCCAGTTCTTCGACGTCGCCGACGAAATATCGCCGAGGCACGCGGCCCTCCTCCTCCGCGCGCTCCAGCGCACGCCCGTCGTCGAGCGGCTGAGATTCCGGGACGACGTGAGCCGCTGCCGCCGCCGACCCCGCGTCGCCGCCTTCTCGACGGCCGGCTGGCTCGGCACCATTTTCGCCTCGGCGGCGGCGGCGACACGCGCGCGCCAGCCGGTTGGCGGCAGCGCGAACAACGCGACGGCGGCGACCGGCGAGGGTCCCGCCGACGACGACAAGACGGAGGAGGGCGACGAGGAGGCGATCGTCGCGGCCGTGGAGACGCGGGACGCGGCGCTCGCGGCCATCAATCGACGGCGCGCGAAAGACGAGGGCCGCGCCTCGGCGACCAAGCCGGCCATGCGATTCGCGCACGCGGCAATCGTCCTCTCCGACGAGACGGCCGTGGTCGAGTACCGCGCGGCGCTCCTCGCCGTGCGCCGCGCGTTACGGCGACGCAACGCGCCCGCGACGGCCTTTTTGCGCCGCGCCGCGCGCGCCTCGCTCGCGGCCGCCGACGAGGCGAGGGCGAACGGATTTACGGTACCCTGCGCCGACGCCCTCTTCCCCGTCGGCGTGGTCGCCGCCGCCCTCCGCTGGCTCGACCTCGACTTCGACGAGACGCGCTCCTTCCCCGACCAACTCTACCCGTCTATCGCGAGCGCCCTCGACCTCAACGGCGACGGCTGGGTCGCCCTCGACGAGCTCCGCGCGGGTCTCCGCGACGCCAGGGCGTTGGAGGTCGACGACGATATGTCCAATAACGACGCGCCCTTTCTCCCGATGCCGCGCCTCCGTCCGGTCGTGACCGAGGTCGCCGCCCCCCGAGTCGACGACCTCGCGCTCGCCGCGGGCCTCGCGGCGGCGGCGGCGCGAAGAAAAGTTGTAGATTCCGCCGCCGCCGCCGCCGAGGTCGTCGCGCCGCCGCGCAAAACGGACGAAACCACCCCGACCCCCGATTATCTTGTCGACGCGACCGTCGCCAAGGCCGCGCGACACCTCGCTATCGAGGACCTCCGAGGCGTCGTCGCGCGCCTTCGACCCCCCGCGCGCCTCGAGCCCGTCTGGTCCTCGCTCGGCACCGCCTCTGGCTCCCAGGTGGCCCTCTGGCAGCCCGACGCGACGAAGGCCGCCTCGCGCACCGCCCTCCGCCTCTGCGTCGGCCACTACGCTGCCCGCGGCGTCGACGACCCCCTCCTTTCTACTCCTCCTCCTCCGGACGACGACCTCGCGAACTCGAATCATCTCAACGGAATCGACGACGATTACCTTCTCGATACCTCCGCTACTATCCTCTGCGTCGAGCTCTGCGACACCTATAGGTTCCGCCGGAACCGCGCCCGGCTCCTCGCGGCCGCCGCCGAACGCCTCTGTCCCCCGCCCCTCCGCTTCCGCCAGGTCTGGCACCTCCCGCAGGGCGATCGGAGCGTCTACGGCTGGGCCCCCGTCCCCCGCTCGGAAAAATTCGTTGCCCTCGGCCACGTCGCGACCCGACACCCCGAGCCTCCCGACCTCCGCGCCGTCCGCACCGTTCCGGCCGCCTGGTGCGACCCCGCCCCCGATGCTTTGAGCCTCGTCGGCGCGACACCCCTCTGGACCAACACCAGCCTCGGCGGCCGCAAGGGCTCCCTCTGGCGCCACCTCGACTCGGGCCTCCTCCTCGTCTCGCGCGGACACGCCTTCCAGCTCGACTCGAAACTCTACCGCTTCAAAAAGACCACAATTTCCGCCGTCGACTATCCCGACCTCCTCGCGGACCTCCCGCGG